>JAVJIF010027148.1:0-51660 GCA_038442645.1 Agave tequilana
TGTTTAAGAGCCTTCATTGCATATTCATTATGTTTATTTGTTTTATGCATGAGTTAAGGGGGAGCTCTTTGAAGCTTAACTTTAATCCATGCATATATAACTCTATGAGTTTTGTCATCATCAAAGGGGGAGATTGTTGGCCCGGAGGCCTTCCTCTCTAGTTTTGATGATGATTAACTCATGTAGTTATGTTTACTAATAATCTTGTGATTTTAGTTTCAGATTATGTACAAGATATTAGTTGGTGATTGCTTCAAAAGAGGAGTTTAGAAGCCTTCACTTAGTGATTCCAGTGCCCGAGCATCAAGATCATACCTTTGCACTCGGTGGATCACGTTTGGATCGAGTCGGCTTGAAGATGAAGATCGTCAAGAAGACTTAGGTATCCTATTTTAGTTTAGTGTGTTTTAGATCCATTTGTAAAGCTTAGTATAGTTGATATGCTCAAGTGCATAACACACACACGTTTTATGTTTGGATATTGATTTTTCGGTTTTTGTTTAACCAATATTTGTTTTCATGAATATTGATCAAAACAAGTTTAACTGGTTTATGTATAGTAGTTTCATTCTATACATGCATGCTTAACTTTTAACAAATTTATTTTGACTTTCCTATTCTGTATTGAAAAATCCATGTTTGATAAATACAAGTTTTGATTTTTGGTAAAAATGTTAAAACACAAAAATAGTTTCATATGCTTGATATTTGAGTTAAAATGTTTATCACATGTTTTATTCAATGCAAATGATAAAACTATTTTTGGTATTTTTACAAGACTTAAAAGAATTTTTAGAAATATATTTAACTGGTTTTCTGACCCAGTTTCTGACCCAGAACTGTGCTGACAGGCCATGTCGGTCGACGGGCGGTCGACCGATGTGCACAGACCTGTGCACGTCTGCTGGCACAGTGGGCCGGTCGGCCGACCGGATCAGAGAGCCTTGCTCTTTATATCTGGGCGGTCGACCGAGTGGTCGACCGAGCAGAGAAGTCTGCTCTCTGTATCTGGGCGGTCGGCCGTGCGGTCGACCGGATTGCCCAACGGTCATATTCATGACCGTTGCGGTCGACCGGACCGGTCGACCGCAAGGCTGTCAGGCTGCCAGATCAGCCTAACAGCTAGTTTTCTGTTTGCCTATATAAACCCAATTCTTTGGGATTTTGGCTAAGGTTTTTACAAGAGAAAAATTGCTGTTTCCCTAGTGTTAAAAACAAGTTTTCAAAAGTGTTTTTGAGCTTTAAACTTCCAATCTTATTTGTTTTAGTTTTTGGAAAAATCAAAGAAAAGAGTATTTTGGGAGATTTTCTTGGCTTTCATTTTCTATCTTTTACAAGAGTTTTCCCAAGTATTTTTCCTTGAGTTTCTATTTTCCAAACACCTAGTTTTCCACACTTGAGCTATCATTCTATCCTATTCTATTAGGATCTTGTTTAGTGGAAAAGAGAGATTGTTTGTGGTTGAAGATACCACCAAGTTGTAAACACCCTTGCTTTTGTTGTATCCCTCTTTGGTAGAGGTTGATCGGGTGATTGGTTTGCTCCCTCTTTGGTAGAGGTTGAGATTGTGGTTTGCTCCCTCTAGTGAGAGGTGGAGTTTGGTTTGTAAACCCTCTTCGGTAGAGGTGTTGGTTGTTGTTTGGCTACGGGCCTACCCCTCGGTTGTGAGGCGGTGTTTGAGAGAGGATTTCGGTACTCCCTTGTTGTACAAATCCTTCTCGGTGAAGGTTCCCTCGGTGGGAGTCCTCGGTGGACAAGATAGTGGATTAGAAATCCTTCTCGGTGAAGGCGGGGACGTAGAGCTAGGGCTCGAACCTCGAAACATATCTTTGTGTTTGCGTTTGATCCATTGTCTCTCTAACTCTCTCTCTTTACTTTTGTGCATAGCATCATTCATTTCATATCATTCATATTGCTTGTGTTTGTGCCTTGCATATTTCATATTGCTATATCATTATATGCTTGGCTTGATTGTGTGTGTGCCTCACTTGTACTTAACCACAAGAGCTTCATATAGCACCTCAACCCATATCTAGGGAATCAGAGGAGTTAGTCCAGAGCCTTCACGGGAATTCGGCTACACTTGTTGGTTGTATTAAGTGTGATTCAAATTTGTTTTAAGCCTTCCGCATTTAGCGCATTTAGTTTCTAAATTAGCATTTACACCTATTCACCCCCCCTCTAGGTGTTTTTCAGGTGCTACCAAAGTTCTCAGCCGTGAAGTTAGAACTAAAGTACTATCTAGTGCCAATCACCTCTGCGGTGATACTTTGCTTCCAAACCTGCGGATGCCAAGTCCGCCCCTCATAAAGCTATGAGCAAAAAGGTGATCAATGCCGATCCACCCATGTCTCTGCGCTGAGTCGCTTAAGCTCGGCTAAATCCGACTTGCGAGAGTTCTTAACGAACAAACGAAAGTCGGAATTACTCAAGACTTCTCCCATTTGTTGTGAAGAAGTGGATGTCAGTTGATGACTGATTGGTAGTGAAAATGCATAATTGTCATCATATTTACCATCACATTTTCATATTTATTCATATAATTCTATACATTTACTAATATTTTGTTATTTAATGTGTGCAGGCTTTGAGTATTGAATTAAATAAAGAATTAAAGCTTAATGAAGCCCAAAGCCCATATCCAAGCCCAAGTCCAAGCCCAGGTGCAAAAGTGCAATTACAAGAAGTCAAAAGTGCAAATACAAATTGTAAAAATTGCAAATACTACAAAGAGGGAAAGGATAGAATTCTATTCTACCCTAAATGCTTGGTGGATGAGGATAAATAAGAGTGCAAGGATGAGAATCGTTTTTGAAGGGATTTGGATTTAGGGTAACTTGATTTCTAAGTTATCTCGAAAATCCAAAATGAAGAGCCAGGATCCAGCTTCCAGACGCATACGCCCAGATGGACGGACCAGGAGAAGCCACGCGCCAAAGCGCGTGGCCATCTGCCACTGTATGGCCGCGGAAACGCGGCCAGAGCCGCGTTTCTGCGGCAAAGAAGATGAGATTGCGTACCAAATTTGGTGGCTGGGCTCTATCAGGACTCTATCACCTTCTGCACCTATAAATACCCCTGTAGGCACAGCATAGAGGGCATCCGAGAAGATTAGGGTTTTTCTTTAGTTTTTTCTTAAATTTCTGCACGTTGTAATTTCGTTTTAAAGGCTTTGTGGAGAAGAATGAGCTTGTGTTTGGAGACATACTTTCGAATAAAGGTTACTTTCTTTTGCATATTTAATTCTTGTCAATTTTTATTTCTTTTCTCTGCGATTAATTGCTTCGGTTTTCATCTGTGATCTCTTGTTTTGTTTCTTCTTCTTTTCTTCTAATTAAAAAGAAAATAAAAAAACAATATAAAAAAATGATGTCTAACTAATTCTTTGTGTGGTTTGCTGATCTCTTAAGCAACCCTAGGGCAAGTTAGGATTTGAATCGATTGATGACCAGTTTTTAGAAACCCTAGTTCTAAAGATTGTTTTTCTTGAAGATTAAATTGATGATTAGATTTCTTAATCTAGGTTGCACATTTAAATAACTCCTCATGCCTTCATACTTAAGAACTAGGGCAGCCTAAATTTAAGATTAGTCTTTTCTTAAGCTGTACTTAGATGTTAGGATGAAACATTATTTAGTTTTTGATAATGCAACTTAGTTAGATTCTAGTATCATATTTTCTTGCTTGAATCACTCTTAATAATCTAGGTAAATCACATTTATCTCAAGATGAAATTCAACATCCAAGACTTGCATGGTGGGTTGTGGTAGTAGATCAGTAAAACCATACTTCTTTATTCATATACACTTCAAATCTAATCCCTTCTTTGTTTTATTCAAAGCATACAGAGGAATCGACCGAAAAGCTTGCATCGCATCCTTCCCTGAGGATCACGACCCGCTTTGGCCTTTGCTACAGCGGATAGCATTGAGACTAAGAACTCTACAACTCATTCTTCTTATTTACAAATTCTAAAATCTCAATCAAAATTTTGGCGCCGTTGCCGGGGAAGGAACGGCACGATTTTCTCAAACTAATTATTTTTTATTCTTCTGTTTGCAGATTCAGAGAACAGGAAAACAAAGCAGCAGCGAGGACACATAGCAACTCTGTGCCTCTGCCCTCGAAGGCAGAGCATCAGAGCCTACTTCAGAACCGCGGTCCGCGGTAAACGCTGCGTTTCCGCGGCCTGAGTAGTTCACTACTCATAAAGTTTTCTGCAGGTTGCTCAGAATTGCAAATACTGCTTACTGCTGTGATAAATTTTCTCTGTGATCATTCTGCATCTGCTAATTAATAACATTAACCCATTTGTTGATAAAAAAAAAATTTTAGACTCTTGCATTTAGGGCACGCGTCTATTTTAATTTTTTAATTCTGTTGAAGAGTGCTGGCGACAAGGTACGTCTGCATTGCATATAAATTAGGAAACACTCTTGGCTGTTTACTGCTTTTTGAGTGATTACTATTCTACACGTACACAAAAATATCTTAAGGGCATAACCCATAAACAAGATAAGGTGGGGATTTTATCACCCTTCCTTGGCCCACAAATCATATCCGTCACACTCACAACCCTAACCTTAAGTAAATTTGACTAGACGTTGGCCCTAGGTTAACTCGGACTCAATAGAAGATTGACCTAAGGAGGAAAATTGTTCGAAATTAACTCTTGTCAAATCGGTGTCTAGGCAGGGGATTGAGGGCCGAAAGCCCGAAGAACGGTGGTTATTTAATTAAGGAACGTCTCTGACGGAAAACCTCCCACCGGTCTTGCCACCTACCTGGCCGATTAGCTTGTGGTTAACGTCGACAATAGACCTCCTAAGGACAGTCTAAAGTTAGGAGTCGTCTAGGTCAAGGATAACCCTAGAATAGGATTTTTTTTTGTTTGTTTTTTTTTTTTTTGGTTGATTGGGTGAACTTGTTTGCTAATTATGCATGCCCACTTGGTCGAGAGACCACTTACATCCAGGTTAACTAGGACTAGTTCACCACCCGAGCAAAAGCCCGACTCACACATGGCACAACCACCATCAGTCCAAGATAGGTTCTATCCTATTAGAATCTCTCTTCCTTCTTGCATCAAGCTTACTGATGAAGGTGTTGACCACTTTGAGCTTAAGCCATAATACATCAACACCCTTCCCAAATTTCATGGACTTGAATCCGAGGATGCATACTTCTTCATAAGGGAATTTGAGGAAGTATGTCTCATGATGAATATTCATAAGTTAGGAAAAGATGCCATCAAACTTAGGTTTGTCCCCTTTGCTTTGAAGGATTTAGCAAAGAAATGGCCCTACAGTCTAGAGGTCGGTTCTATATCTTCTTGGGATAATTTCGTTAAGGCATTCTTAAAGAAATTTTATCCCATTCACAAGACTGCACTGATTAGGAAGAATATCCTACAGTTTAAGCAAACAGCCAATGAACCTTTTTGGAAATACTTCGAACGTTTTAAGGACCTCCTTGCCCAATGCCCTCACCATGGGATAGAGAAATGGCGACTTTGCCAAGTTCTATATGATGGATTAGATTATCCAACTAAAACACTGTTAGAATCCATGTGTCAAGGAGGATTTCTGCAAAAGAATGAAGATGAAGGATGGTTATTGTATGAGGAATTAGCTGAAAATACCATCCAATGGGAACCTACTCCGGAAAAATTTAGGACTAATGACCCTACTTCTTCTAAAGGAGGTATCCATTCCATTGAGGCCAACATAGCAACCGATGCTAAGTTAGCTGCTGTTATGTGAAGACTAGAGGCTCTTGAAACTAAAGAGCCAGTCTCTGTGAACCAAGTCAGCCCAACATCTTCGGCGGGCTGTACTTATTGTCAAGATATGAACCATGTGTTCGAGGAATGTCCTGTCTTCATCGCGCATCAAAGCTTGCCCCAACATATGAGTGCGGCCTTCACAAGGCCCGCCAACAATCCGTATTCGCCCACCTACAATCCCGGTTGGAGAAACCATCCCAATTTTTCATGGGGCCCAAGCAACAATGATCAAATTAGGCCCAAATTCTCCAACAATTTTCAAAATCCGCCCTATCAACAAAATTTCCCTAGTCAAAATCCTCCACAATCTTTCCAAAATTCGCAAATGGAAACAAGACTCTCAAATTTGAAAAGAAAGGTGGACACTCTAGTTAAAAGCCACGACACGCTGGCTCAAGTCTTAACTATGATAGAGATCCAATTGAACCAGCAAGAGAGACAGAGGGGTACCCTACCGAATTAACCATTGCCAAATCCTAGGAATCCTAGGCCAGCCAATGAGGCTCAAGACCCAACTAGTGTCACATGGTTCATACACTCAGATCGGGGAAACAAGTTGATAATCAAGTATCCATGCCACATGATCCATCTCAGTCCTCCATTCCATCTAGCTCCACTCCTTCTCCACCTAGCTCCAATGAAACTGAAGTTGAAAAGTCAGCAGGTCAGGTGCACCAGCCTATAGCTCCATTTTCAAATAGGCTTAGAAGCAACAACAATGCACATATGGAGAAATTATTAGAGGTTTTCAATCAAGTTAGGCTCAACATCCCACTTCTTGATGCAATCCAACAGGTCCCTAGTTATGCCAAATTCCTTAAGGACATGTGCACCAAGAAAAGAAAGACTAATGTACCTAAGAAGGTTTTTCTAGCCACTAACATTAGTGAGCTATTGTCCAACCAGATCCCTGTTAAGTATAAGGACCCTGGTTGCCCCATCATCTCTTGCACCATAGGTCGAGCCGAAATCAATCGAGCACTCCTCGATTTAGGAGCTAGCATCAATTTGCTCCCTTTCTCCGTATATCAACAACTTGGATTAGGTGAACTCAACCCGACCCAAGTTACTATTCAGTTGGCTGACCGCTCAATCAAAGTTCCTAAGGGAGAGATCAATGACGTTCTCATACGGGTGGGAGAATTCATTTACCCAGTCGATTTCATTGTTTTAGAGACACAACCTGTGTCTAATCCTAGGTCCCAAACTCCTGTCATCTTAGGAAGACCGTTCCTAGCAACCGCAAATGCAATTATAAATTGTAGAAACGGATCCATGAGATTGACTTTTGGGGATATGACCAAGGAAGTCAATGTTTTCAACCTAGGTAAGCATCCCTACGATGTGACCGACCAACCCTTTGAGGTTAACTTCATTGAAAACATGACGAGTGAGCACAATGAGGAGATCATACTAGAGTCAGAGGAAGAGGAAGATTTAGAAGCAAGTGATCTCAGCCTTGATGAGATCGAATGGGAATCAAATCTGAGTTCTATAGAGATGGGAGATTCTAGCTTAACACCTCCACCCATCGAGCCACCTCCTTCTTTGGAGTTAAAAGCCTTGCCTAAACATCTTAAGTACGCCTACCTAGGTGAACAAGAGACGTTACCGGTCATAGTTGCATCTAATTTGACTAATAGGCAAGAGGAAGACCTACTGGCAACCCTTAGGAGACATAGGGAAGCCATTGGTTGGACTATGGTAGATATCAAGGGACTGAGCCCTACGATAGCCCAGCATCGTATCCATCTAGAGGAAGGGGTTAGACCGAAGAGGGATCCACAGCGTAGGCTAAACCCACTCATGCAGGAGGCTGTACACGCCGAAATAGTGAAACTGTTAGATAATGGGATCATTTATCCATTTCCGATAGTGAATGGGTTAGCCCAAAGCATGTGGTCCCTAAGAAGTCTAGCTTTACTGTGGTAGAGAATGACAAGCATGAGTTAGTGCAAACACGATTGCCTACCAAGGTTAGAGTATGCATAGACTACCGCAAGTTGAACGCCGCCACTAGGAAAGATCATTTTCCCCTCCCATTTATCGACAAAATGCTGGAAAGATTAGCCGGTCATGAGTATTACTGTTTCTTGGATGGTTATTCAGGGTATAACCAAATCCCTATAGCCCCGGAGGACCAAGAAAAGACAACGTTCACGTGCCCATTTGGGACATTTGCCTACCGTCGAATGCCTTTCGGCCTATGTAATGCCCCCGCCACATTCCAACGTTGTATGTTAAGCCTGTTTTCTGATATGGTCGAGCGCTTTTTAGAGATTTTCATGGACGACTTCTCCGTCTATGGAAATTCATTTGACCATTGTCTCCATCACTTGGAGCTAGTACTGAGTAGATGCACCGAAAAGAACTTGACCCTCAATTGGGAAAAGTGCCACTTCATGGTGCAGCATGGGATTGTCCTAGGTCATGAGATATCTAGGAAAGGGATAAAAGTGGACAAGGCTAAGGTGGATATCATAGCCAAACTTCCAATTCCACGATGTGTGAAGGAAATTCGGTCTTTCTTAGGACACGCTGGGTTTTATCGTAGGTTCATTAAGGATTTTAGCAAAATTACTAGACCCCTTACAAACCTTCTAGCTAAAGATGTGCCCTTCATATTTGACGATAGGTGCAATAGTGCGTGGGAAAAGTTGAAAGTGGAACTTATTTCTGCACCTATCATCTCACCTCCGGACTGGTCCAAGCCTTTTGAGATCATGTGCGATGCCTCAGAATTTGCGATAGGTGCTGTCTTAGGACAGCGTAAGGATAGCAAGCAGCACGTGATCTATTATTCGAGTAGGACGCTCAATGACGCCCAAATGAACTATACTACAACCGAGAAGGAATTCTTGGCAGTAGTGTTCGCTTTGGAGAAATTCCGCCCATACCTACTTGGGACCAAGACCACGATTTTCACCGACCATTCTGCACTTCGATACCTTATGCTAAAAAAGGATGCGAAGGCCCGACTCATTCGTTGGATCCTCCTCCTTCAAGAATTTAATCTCGAAATTCGAGATAAAAAAGGTGTTGAAAATGTTATCGCAGACCATCTCTCTCGCGTGCCTAATGCACCCTCCGACGAACTGCCCATCAATGACAATTTTCCCGATGAACAACTTCTAGCCATCTCTAAGGAACCATGGTTTGCTGACATAGTAAATTACTTAGTCACAAACCAAACACCACCTAATTGGTCAAAACAGGATATATACCGGTTCTTGTCTCAAGTCCGGTATTACATATGGGAAGATCCATACCTTTTCAAATATTGTAGCGACCAAATTATTAGGAGATGTGTCCCCGATGAGGAGACTAGAAGCGTTCTAACCTTTGTCTTGAGTTCGCTTGCGGTGGACACTTTGGTCCCCGCAAAACTGCCGAAAAGATTCTGCAAAGTGGCTTTTATTGCCCAACTGTGTTCAAAGACGCATTCGAGTATTGCAAAACTTGCACAAGATGTCAAATGATAGGAAGAATTTTCAAACGAAATATGATGCCCCTAAATCCAATTCTAGAAGTAGAACTTTTCGATGTCTGGGGCATTGATTTTATGGGACCCTTCCCTAATTCGTTTGGGCACCAATACATCTTGTTGGCCGTAGACTACGTATCAAAACGGGTTGAAGCCGTTCCTTGCAAGACAAATGACAACAAAGTTGTTGCCAAATTCTTGAAAGAAAATATCATCTCGCGCTTTGGAACCCCTCGTGCCATTATTAGTGACAATGGTACGCATTTTTGCAATAGAACTCTTGAGGCTCTTATGCGAAAATATGCCATAACTCACAAGTTGTCTACGCCCTACCATCCTTAAACTAGCGGACAGGTAGAAGTTTCTAATAGGCAAGTCAAGCTCATCTTGGAGAAAACTGTGAATCAGAATAGGAAGGACTGGTCCACCAAACTGGTGGATGCCCTATGGGCATATAGGACTGCCTTTAAGACGATTCTAGGAATGTCTCCTTACAGACTAGTCTTTGGAAAGGCTTGCCACCTTCCTGTTGAGCTAGAGCACCGGGCCCTATGGGCAATTAAGCAGCTAAATTTCGATCTAGATAAGGCCTGTGAGCTTCGGAATTGCAAATTTCTGAACTAGAGGAATTAAGGAATGAAGCATACGACAATGCGAAGATTGCGAAGGATAGAGTTAAGGTTTTTCATGACAAGTTCATCACGAGAAAACGTTTGTCCAAGGACAAAAAGTTTTACTCTATAACTCTAGACTTCATCTCTTTCCTGGCAAGTTGAAGTCAAGATGGACAGGGCCCTTCATTGTTAAGACTGTGTTTCCACACGGAGCCATAGAGATCTACGACCCCAAAATGGCAATGCATTCAAGGTAAATGGTCAACGTCTTAAAACCTTTTTGGAGTCAGTACCGGAAGTAAATGCAGCCATGGGTCTTTTTGACCCACTGTATCGGTAACTATATCTTTCTGCCAGTTCATGCATCCATGCATTTCATTCATACATTAGGGACAATGCATGAAACAAGTGTGGGGGAAGGGTATGTAATATATAAAAAAAAATTAAAAAATTATATATAAAAAAAATAGAAATATTTTTTTCTCTTTATTTATTGTAAAAAAAATATTATAAAAAGGATAATACTTTGACTTATTTCTTGAAAGAAATCTAAGTTAGTTTTTAAGAATTAGGAAAGTCATGATTAGGATTTCGAAAAACTTGGTCAAAATAAATGAATTGTTTAATTTTTAGGTATAGGAGGAGAAATTGAATAAATAATTAGTCTTGATTTTTACCTTAATGAAATGTGCATTCCTAGTGCATATATAGGATTCCAAAACAAAGACCCTTGTGCCTCATAAAAAAATATAATAATAATATATATCACTAATTAAGCTGGATACATGTGCCTCAAGAAGCATAAGTGTTCATGCCTAAAGGTGAGGTTATGAATAAAATAAAGCCCTTAGTTTTGTGGCCTAGTTCACTCGAATTTGAGTCCGCAAGAAGCCTTGATACTTACACAAAAGAAA
Source organism: Agave tequilana (assembly GCA_038442645.1). Lineage (NCBI taxonomy): Eukaryota > Viridiplantae > Streptophyta > Magnoliopsida > Asparagales > Asparagaceae > Agave > Agave tequilana. The sequence continues at coordinate 10,798 of JAVJIF010027148.1, forward strand.
ATTAGATGAGTTATACATGCTAAAAAAAAATAATTTATTAACACATCTAATAGTCAATTAGTTAGGTATGAGGGCCTCAAGAAGCCGTGATACTTACACGAAAGAAAATTATATGAAGTTATAAAAATAATAAAGAGGTATGAGAGTCCAAGTTAAGGAATTCCTAGCAAAGTTATAAGGATGCATATGACTTAGGGTAACGAAAAAGACTATACAAACATTCAATTTTGATCCTTACCTAAAATAAATAACAATTCACTTTATTAAGACTAAGTTTAAGAATGAATAAAAATGATAATCCTAAAACTTATATACTACTTAGTTTCTTCAAATATAATTCGAATATTCTCCTTTTTATGGATTTTGTGGGTGTAATCCGCTGAAAACCCTCACGAGACAACACTCGTCCTCTAGGGTAACCTAGGCGTTTAACGGCTTGTTGCACATGCTAAGTGCAACCGTGATTCCTACGAAAGTGAGTTAGCTACATTAGATTTTCTTTTTCTTCTTGATTTTTACTCGAGGACGAGCAAAAAGATAAGTGTGGGGGTGTGATTGGTAGTGAAAAATACATAATTGTCATCATATTTACCATCACATTTTCATATTTATTCATATAATTTTGCACATTTACTAATATTTTGTTATTTAATGTGTGGAGGCTTTGAGTATTGAATTAAATAAAGAATTAAAGCTTAATGAAGCCTAAAAGCCCATATCCAAGCCCAAGTCCAAGCCCAGGTGCAAAAGTGCAATTACAAGAAGTCAAAAGTGCAAATACAAATTGTAAAAATTGCAAATACTACAAAGAGGGAAGGATAGAATTCTATTCTATCCTAAATGCTTGGTGGATGAGGATAAATAAGAGTGCAAGGATGAGATTCGTTTTTGAAGGGATTTGGATTTAGGGTAACTTGATTTCTAAGTTATCTCGAAAATCCAAAATGAAGAGCCAGGATCCAGCTTCCAGAAGCATACGCCCAGATGGACGGACCAGGAGAAGCCACGCGCCAAAGCGCGTGGCCATCTGCCACTGTATGGCCGCGGAAACGCGGCCAGAGCCGCGTTTCCGCGGCAAAGAAGATGAGATTGCGTACCAAATTTGGTGGCTGGGCTCTATCAGGACTCTATCACTTTCTGCACCTATAAATACCCCTGTAGGCGCAGCAGAGAGAGGGCATCTAGAGAAGATTAGGGTTTTTGTTTAGTTTTTTCTTAAATTTTTGCACGTTGTAATTTCGTTTTAAAGGCTTTGTGGAGAAGAAGGAGCTTGTATTTGGAGACATACTTTCGAATAAAGGTTACTTTCTTTTGCATATTTAATTCTTGTCAATTTTTATTTCTTTCTCTGCGATTAATTGCTTCGGTTTTCATCTGTGATCTCTTGTTTTGTTTCTTCTTCTTTTCTTCTAATTAAAAAGAAAATAAAAAACAATATAAAAAAATGATGTCTAACTAATTCTTTGTGTGGTTTGCTGATCTCTTAAGCAACCCTAGGGCAAGTTAGGATTTGAATCGATTGATGACCAGTTTTTAGAAACCCTAGTTCTAAAGATTATTTTTCTTGAAGATTAAATTGATGATTAGATTTCTTAATCTAGGTTGCACATTTAAATAACTCCTCATGCCTTCATACTTAAGAACTAGGACAGCCTAAATTTAAGATTAGTCTTTTCTTAAGCTGTACTTAGATGTTAGGATGAAACATTGTTTAGTTTTTGATAATGCAACTTAGTTAGATTCTAATATCATATTTTCTTGCTTGAATCACTCTTAATAATCTAGGGTAAATCACATTTATCTCAAGATGAAATTCAACATCCAAGACTTGCATGGTGGGTTGTGGTAGTAGATCAGTAAAACCATACTTCTTTATTCATATACACTTCAAATCTAATCCCTTCTTTGTTTTATTCAAAGCATACAGAGGAATCGGCCGAAAAGCTTGATCACATCCTTCCCTGAGGATCACGACCCGCTTTGGCCCTTGCTACAGCGGATAGCATTGAGACTAAGAACTCTACAACTCATTCTTCTTATTTACAAATTCTAAAATCTCAATCAGTGACAGTCCATTCAGTCCATTGCCAACTAGGACCAGTCCCTGCCACTCCTCCAAACGACAGTCAGTCTTTGATCGACTATCAGTGTGAGCTCCCGTGAAGCATCACAAAAGGAGCATATCGCGAAATCTACCAGATCTGCCCTCTGCATCCGTCAATATGATTGGAAGGGGACGAGAACCACGTAGAGGCAGGCGAGTACCGCATTGTGCTAACTCTCCTTCCTTCAGTTCTCCAGATCCAGACTATAGCCCTGGTTTACGCCAAGTCCTGGTAAAAGAAGAAGGTGTGTTCTGAAGCACCAGATCTAGGCTGGCAATACCCTACAGTTATGAGCAACCATCCTCCTCAACTAGAGTAACATCACCAGAACCAATGAGAAGATTGTTCCAATGGTCTGATGAGGAGGAGGAAGTGATTGTAACTCAATATTGCATATTTTACCACATAATCCCCATGCATATTACAAATAAATACATGATTTTTACTAATCTTCTCTACATATTTGCAGGTACACATTTAATGAAGAGATAGCCCATTAATCACTTTAATTAGCAATAATTAAAGTGATTAAATCAAGATTAAGATAAGCCCCAAGATTTCAAATCAGATTCTAGAGAGATCCGCGCAACAAACGAAGAATCCAGAAGGTCCACGTGGCCAAACAAACTCGTAACAACCCGCAACAGAAAGTGGTTGCGCAACGGCCACAGTTAAGCCGCGCCTTGCCGCGCCCTGGCGGCAGATCTGGGGCCGTTGAGCCCCAGATTTTGCGCCAACAGACTGGGTTCTGGATCCTTCTCCTGGGGGCTATAAATACTTCACTTGGACCTGCGAGCAAAGACTGAATGGAGAAGAGAGGAAAAATCATTAGTTGTTGTAATTTTGTTTAGTTTTTCTCTAGGTTTAGTTCTTTAGATCCTCTTCTTCTTCCCTAGAATTCATTGTAAAAGAGAGTGATTGTGAGAGAGAGAGCTTGTGTAATCAAGGGTGACACTTGAAGCAACAAGGATTGATCCATTCTCCTTCCTCTACTTGAGCTTGGTTCTAGTTTATGTGCTTTCTTTAATTGCTTTCTTTATTGCTTTCTTTAATTCCTTGCAAATTTACTTCATGCTTTGTTTTACTTCTCTAATGGCTTTTAGCTAACTCCTTCTCCATGTACTAGCTAACCACTAGCCTTGTCATCTTCACTAACTCATGGGTGATTGCTTTTGTTCATCTTGCAAGTTGTATGGTCTTCTCTTCTCCGATGGGTTAAACCACTCATTCGACAAGTGAGAAAGTAATTAGATCAACACGCGAGACGAATCCACGCCGATGGAGTGACAACATGAGGCAAGCCTTCACTATCACGGAGTTTAGTAAGTATTGGTAAGGTAGTAAGGTAAGCTAGTCATGGTTTGCTTCTTCTTTAAGTTTCCTTTTCTTTTCTTGTGAATACCAAATCCACTATTGATTTCTTTCCGACTTTTCCACCATGAACATAACCATCCATTCTTTCATTTCTTTTTCCCATTTGTTTTTATTTTTATTAGCATAGAAGAATTCTCGTTTACATTTCTTCACTACGATTCGTAACGCTTCCATCGCTAGCTCTCCCTGAGATTCGACTCGGTATAGTCCTATACTATAGCGGAGACAAGAAAGGGGTACATAAAATACATTTTTATACTCATAATACGTATACCTTCTTAGTCTAATCAATTTTTGGCGCCGTTGCCGGGGAGAGCAACGGATTTTCTTTAAAGTGAGAAACTAAACGAACTTTCTTCTCTGTTGCAGGTTACAGGAGAAGAAACAGGAAAATTTTGCTTGCAGTGACATATAAGTGGACCTGGGCCTCTGCTTTCGAAAGCAGAGACCAGGATCCCTCAGTTTTGCCGCGGAATCCAGGTTTTTGCCGCGGATCTGCGGCAATTCTGAGTGAACTACTTACAATTTTTCTGCAGGGGCTCTGATTCTGCAAAACACAGCTGCTGATATAATTGAAATCCTGTATTTTTCACCTATTACCTGCTAATTTAATCAACAGTAAAAAGTTGGTTGAAATTGTTAAAAATTGTTTAGACATTTGCATTCTACGCACGTGTCTTTCAATTCTTTACTTTTACTGTTGAAGAGTGCTGGAGGCAAGGTACGTTTCGCATTGCATATAGACTAGGAATCATCTCTTGCTTGATTTTCATGCTTTGAGTGAATCTTAGTGATATTTCTTGTACACTTGCACAATTCAAATTTAAGGGCATAACCCGTAATAAGATAAGGTGGGGAGTTCATTACCCTTTTCTTAGCCCGAAAATCATTTTCCCAAGCACTCACTAACCAAAGCCTAATTTAATAAAAAAATAGACGTTGGCCCTAGGGACATCTCGGACTCATTTAGGAGATTATCCTAAGGGGGAAAAGTGTTGGAATTTAACTCTTGCAAAATCAGTGTCTAGGAAAGGGGTTGAGGGCCGAAAGCCCGAAGGGTGGTGGTTACTTAATTAAGGAACGTCTCTGACGGAAAACCTCCCACCAACCTTACCCTTCCCTGGCTGATTAGCTTGTGGTTAGAGTCTACACTAAACCTCCCGTGGACAGTCTATCAGTTAGGAGTCGTCTAGGTCCTAAGTCTACCCTAACTTAGGTTAGAATTTTTCTTTCTTTTGTTTGTTTTTGTTTGTTTTTTTTGTTTGTGATTGTGTGATATGGCTTACAATTACAATTCTTTCCATCCTAATAATAATCCATATTTCACACCATCTCCATATTCGGATAATTCCAACCCGGTGTTTTACAATATGCACCAACCAAATACACCAGGTTGGCCTTATCCGAATCAATATGACCCATACCCCCCATCTAATAACTATAATTTTCATAATAATTTCAACTCTTCACCGAGTAATTGGGGATTCCAGTCCCCGAGTTTAATTATCAACCTCCTTTTCCACCATATTCACCGAGTCCACAATTTCCACAATATTCATTTCCAGAATCCGCTTCATATACTCCTTTTTCTGAACCACCAATTGAAGAAAAATCTGAGTTACTCAGGAGTATAGAAGCTAATCTTCAAAGGGTCGAGCAACAACTTCAAGAAACATTTGACCCTTCAATTCCACAGTATTTTCAAGAGTCTTACTCACTTCCACCTTTTCCTAATGAACAACCATTTGTCATGGAAACGAGTAAAGATTTCTTGTGTGAGTCCACTCTTCCATCACCACACAGTTTTGACTCACAATTTCATCACCAATTCCAAAACAATTCTTCATCTTTTCAACAAAATGATGAACCAATGAATTGTGAAAAGATGCTTGAATTCCTGACTCATGTTCGAAATGATCGTAACCGTGACATAGATTTGATGATCCAAACTCTTCATTCTCATCCTATTTCTAATGTCACTAACCATTCTATCAAAGAGTCATGTTGTTTTGGAAATCAAGATTCAATTTCAGCACAACCACCTGAACTTGTCCAAACTTCAGATTCCATTGACATTTTGGCAAGTTTTTCATTTCCTAAAATGGAACTTGTCCAAACGTCAAATCCCATTAACATTTTGGCAAGTTTTTCATCTCCTACAAATGAACTTGTCCAAACTTCAGATCCAATTGACATTTTGGCAAGTTTTCCTTTCCCTGAAATTGAACTTGAACATGATTATGATCTGAACTTTCACCAGATGATTCAACTCTACTTCCTGATTCAATCATGACTTCCATATCCTTACCTAATTTCAATCCATTTCCAAAGTCAGAATTGAATCCAGTACCTATCCATTGTGAAATTGAATCACCAATATTTTATGATGATCACATTGAACTTGGCCAATTCCATACTTCTGAAAATCCCATTGATAAATTGGTAAGTTCACATTTTTCTGAAATTGAATTACATAAGGAATGTGATCTTGAACTCCAACTTAGTGATTCAATCCTCTTTTCTGATTCGATAATGACTCCGGTATCTCTACCTCACATCAATCTTTTCCCCGAGTCAACCTTGGATCCTTGCCCAATTCACAATGAAGTTGAATCACCCATCTTTGAGGATCATATTGAACTTGCCCAATTCTACACTTCTGAAGATACAATTGACAAATTTGCAAGTTCTCATTTTTGTGGAATTGAACTCAATGAGAAATGTGACTTTGACCCTCAAGTTTGTGATTTAGTTCAAATACCTGAATCATTAATGACTCCTGTTTTGTTACCCAATTTGAGTAACATTTTAGAGTCAGTTTTGATTCCCAACCCTCCTGAACTTGAATCACTAATCTTAGATAGTCACATTCCATCATGGGAAACTGAATGTGGACTTGAGCTTCATTTTCTTGACTTGGACCCAGTTCTTGAATCCATTCCGACTCCTGAACCTTTACTTGACTTCATTCACTTCCCTGAGTCGGTGTTCCTTTCCGAGTCCAAGTCAACCGTTCTATCATTCCATATTCCATTCTGGGACAAGGTAGTTGATAAATTTAACTCAGAAATTATTTTAAAAATTTGGAAATTAGATGGGGGAATGTACATAATAATCTTAAATGCACACATCATTTTTGTGGGTCATATTATTGAAATTTCTGGTGGGTTCCTCAAAACCCAAAGCAAAGTTGATTGGGCCATGTTCCGTGGACCAATCCGTCCACCACCGGAACCACCACCTTAAGGTAATTTTTTTTTTACTAACATAGGATTTACTAACATAGAATTTAGAAAATAAATAAAAAAAATATAGAAATAAAGGAGGGATTTTTATGCTTAAAAGGAGTTCCCACACTTTCCAAATTCCAATCTTTCTAAATTCCCAGGATTCTCTCTCTTCCCTAGGATTCCATTCCAATTCAAAATCCTTTGACCTAGAGTTGTAATTAAATCTTTGACCTAGGGATAATTTTGGAACCTAACTTTTCTCCCTCCTATAAATATTCCTCTACCCCACACTTCAGCCCTCACACGAGAAACTCTCTTCAGATCCCCAATCTCCTCTCAAAAGCGCAGCTTCTACAATTTTCTTCTCCCCAGATCTCTTCACTCTGCCGCGGATCCGCTGCCCCAGCCGCGCAAACGCGGCAATCCTGACGTCTCCTGTGCACAGAAAATTTCTGCACCAGTCGATCTGAAGCACTGGTGGCCGATCTGGTGCTATATCTTCCTCCAGAGTTCCCTGCACCCACAACAGAGATCGATTTTATTCCCCCCACGTAATCCGGGGGTGGTTCGAATTCACATCTCTTCCTTTTTACTGCTTTGATTTTGATTCATATTATGGCACCTGCAATTTTTGTTGAGAAGGATTTTGGGCGGATTTTGTGTGATGTGAATGGTTATGGGCATGTATTTTTAGAAAGAATTAGAGCTAGGAATTGGTACACGTTAGTATACGACAACACTGAGACCGATGCATTTTATTGTCCCGAACTAGTGACAATGTTTTACACGCATCTTGACCAAGCATCGATTGATACACACATGTACCAGTTCACTATACACATGCCCACTGGAGACTTGTTTATCACGCTTCCTCTTCTTGAGGAAATCACTTCTGTCCCAATCGTCACACAACACAGCGAGCCTCTCCCTTTGATTGATTATATGACTGTTATGGGAGCTCGTTGTACTGAACAGGATCGTGGGCTCAAAGCCAGTACGATGTTTAGAAATGTTCATTGCGTTGGACGTTGGATCCAACGCAATATTTTAGGGCTTGACCACACCTCCTCTTTCAACAGACCAGTGTTGCAAATTATACATGATTTAATGACTCGTCAACACTCGGTTTGTTTGAACAAGGTCATCTTCCATGCACTTATTGCTAACTCTTCACGCACACGAGGTGCCAAATACTCTCACCCCATCCTGATTACACGTTTGTGTAGGACTTTCCTACCAGACAGTATTTTTGATTCATTCGATAGAGTATTTGTTGCACCCGAGAGACCTACCAGTGCGTACAATAGTTGTTTGCATGCGGTCTGGACACCTACAGTCCAAACCGAGGATGTTCCGGTAGAGTCCTCATCTGAGGAGAGTTTTGATGCCGAGGATGAACCTGAAATTTGGAGGCAGGACCCCCCACGTGATACACATGCCTTCATGTCCTCCATCTGGAAGGGCATGAAGAAAATTTTTAGGGGTCAAGTGAGGCTGAGGAAGAAGGTGGAGGAGGAATCATCCAGGTTATCCTCCAGGTTAGATGATATTGAGGCGACGTTGAGGAGGACACAGTCGGCAGGACCCAGTACTACAGCGGGTCCAAAGAGGAGGAGGGAGTGACTTTTTACCTTACCTATTTCATGCATCATTTTTATCTTGCATACATTGAGGACAATGCATGAGATAGGTATTGGGGGGTATGTACTAACATAGGACTTTTTTATTTTTTTATAGGATTTTTATTTTTTTAGGTCTTCCATTTTATTTTTAGATTTTATCTTTTCTTTTAGATTTTCCACTTTCTTTTTAGATTTGACTTTTCTTTTAGAAAAATAAAAAAATAATAAATAAAAAAAAAACTTTTTGAAATAAGAGACAAAGTTTAGATCTATTTTTAAGAAAATTAAGATGTATCTTAGGAATTAAGAAAGCCTTAATTATGACATCTTAATTTAGTTGAAATAATAGATCTTGTTTGAGATTATAGGCTAAGTAAGTAAAATTGGTGAGATATTTTTATCTTGAATTTTTTGCCTTAGATAATATGCACTTTACACTTACACATTTCTTGGGATGGAGACAAAGACCAAAAATGCCATATAAATAAAAAAAAATATAAATAAAAGATCACTTATTAAGCTGGATAACTATGCCTCAAGAAGCATGGTTACTCACGCCTAACGGTGATCTCACTTATTAAGCTGGATAATTGTGCCTCAAGAAGCATGATTATTCACGCCTAACGGTGATTATAAATAATCCCCTTTAGTTTTGTGGCCTTTTTCACTCGAGTCCTTTAGCCCTAGGGATGTTTTCTCATCTGGTGCCCTAGAACCATCTAGTTTGGGAGTCATCGGTTATAGGCTCGCTACATGGGTGAACTAGAAAGCCTAAGAAAACTAAGGGAAGAAAAAGGAAAAAAGAGAAAAAGAAATAAATATATATAAATAAATGGCTTGATGGTTAGAGTTGAAATCCCAGAAATTTTCACAGAGCACGGTGTGCATATTATCTAGGTTTTATGAAAGATAAAGTATTCAATCCAATTTTGAATTCTTACCTTAATTGAAAACAAGATCTTGCACAGAGACTAAATTTAAGGAAGAATAATTATAGGTGGACTTATGACCTAGGATCACTTATATTTTTGCAAAAATAGTTCGTAAACATGTCTCTTATTCAAAATGCGTTTTCAAAACACTAACATTTGTTTTCTTTCTTTATGGATTTTGTGGGTGTAATCCGCTGAAAACCCTCAGGAGACAACACTCCTCCTCTAGGGTAACCTAGAGGTTTAACGGCTTGTTGCACACGCTCAGTGCAATCGCGTCACCTGCGAAAGTGGTGCAATAAATTGATAGTTAGGATTTTCTTTTCTTTTCTTTATTTTGCTCGGGACGAGCAAAAGAATAAGTGTGGGGGTGTGATTGTAACTCAATATTGCATATTTTACCACATAATCCCCATGCATATTACAAATAAATACATGATTTTTACTAATCTTCTCTACATATTTGCAGGTACACATTTAATGAAGAGATAGCCCATTAATCACTTTAATTAGCAATAATTAAAGTGATTAAATCAAGATTAAGATAAGCCCCAAGATTTCAAATCAGATTCTAGAGAGATCCGCGCAACAAACGAAGAATCCAGAAGGTCCACGTGGCCAAACAAACTCGTAACAACCCGCAACAGAAAGTGGTTGCGCAACGGCCACAGTTAAGCCGCGCCTTGCCGCGCCCTGGCGGCAGATCTGGGGCCGTTGAGCCCCAGATTTTGCGCCAACAGACTGGGTTCTGGATCCTTCTCCTGGGGGCTATAAATACTTCACTTGGACCTGCGAGCAAAGACTGAATGGAGAAGAGAGGAAAAATCATTAGTTGTTGTAATTTTGTTTAGTTTTTCTCTAGGTTTAGTTCTTTAGATCCCTCTTCTTCTTCCCTAGAATTCATTGTAAAAGAGAGTGATTGTGAGAGAGAGAGCTTGTGTAATCAAGGGTGACACTTGAAGCAACAAGGATTGATCCATTCTCCTTCCTCTACTTGAGCTTGGTTCTAGTTTATGTGCTTTCTTTAATTGCTTTCTTTATTGCTTTCTTTAATTCCTTGCAAATTTACTTCATGCTTTGTTTTACTTCTCTAATGGCTTTTAGCTAACTCCTTCTCCATGTACTAGCTAACCACTAGCCTTGTCATCTTCACTAACTCATGGGTGATTGCTTTTGTTCATCTTGCAAGTTGTATGGTCTTCTCTTCTCCGATGGGTTAAACCACTCATTCGACAAGTGAGAAAGTAATTAGATCAACACGCGAGACGAATCCACGCCGATGGAGTGACAACATGAGGCAAGCCTTCACTATCACGGAGTTTAGTAAGTATTGGTAAGGTAGTAAGGTAAGCTAGTCATGGTTTGCTTCTTCTTTAAGTTTCCTTTTCTTTTCTTGTGAATACCAAATCCACTATTGATTTCTTTTCCGACTTTTCCACCATGAACATAACCATCCATTCTTTCATTTCTTTTTCCCATTTGTTTTTATTTTTATTAGCATAGAAGAATTCTCGTTTACATTTCTTCACTACGATTCGTAACGCTTCCATCGCTAGCTCTCCCTGAGATTCGACTCGGTATAGTCCTATACTATAGCGGAGACAAGAAAGGGGTACATAAAATACATTTTTATACTCATAATACGTATACCTTCTTAGTCTAATCAGAAAGACAGTGGGTATGCCTCTTCGGCAACAGTCAGCTCGATATGAACAGATAAAGTGTCGGTGCATATGGCTGATCATGGTAATGATGACCTCCGTCGACGGTTAGAAGCTCAGGAGCAAACCTCTAAGGCTCAGCAAGAAGCCTTGGACAACATTCAACAGATGCTCACCCAACTCCTCACTAACCGGAATAACAATGATACCGGGAGTAATCATAATGAGGAGGAACATCATGATGATGAACAACCCAAGACTGAGAAGTCAAAGAAAAGTTCTTCTATAGATGCTGAAGTTCTTAAAGGCATCCAAGCTCAGATCGCATCCCTAACCCAGAGGGACGAACTGAAGAAAATAGGAGCAATCCGTCCTTACCCCTTGGAATGGGATTCAGTACCATACCCACTAAAGTTCAAGCCACCAACGTTTCATACGTATGATGGTAAGAGCTGACCAAACCAGCACATCTATTACTTCCGGTCTCGGACCGGTAACGTTATAGATAACGATGCAATCATGGCCAGACTGTTCATCGGCACCCTGAAGGGGGTAGCATTCGACTGGTTCCGAAGCCTTCCTCCAGGCTCTATCAATTCCTGGATTGACTTAGAGACCCGATTTCTTTCTCATTTTTACGAGGATGATACTGAGGTAACCATGGACAAACTCCTCTCTACCGTACAGAGGAAGGGCGAATCCGTCCGTGACTACATTGAGCGATTCAGGAACTTATCTTTGATGTGCCCAGCAGGGATGCCCCATTGCCCATGCTCTTGCAAATATGTAGCATAACTTCCTGAACCAGGTGAAAGTTCGCATGGGCGCCGTCAAAGCCCACACTTGGAAAGAAATAGTCTGCAAGCTGAGATAGCCGAAAAGTCGGCAAAAAAGTTTAAACCATCTACCCCTAAAGGCAAATGGGATATGAATAATAAGGGGCGCGGCGACATGGCGCAGTCCTCCCAAGCCAAAGGGAAAGAGACTATGTCCGTTGAACTGTCAGGGAACGTTCATTCGAAGGCCAAGAAGAGCGGCGTTAATAATCAGGAGTTTAAGTTTCCTCCGCAATAATATTCCTTCAAAGACGAGCAGGTGGTTACAATATTCCATCTACTCCATAAAGGGAATAAGTTGAAACTACCGGATGCTCGATGCCCTAATGAAGTGGGACGCACGAACGATCCCAATTATTGCCTCTTTCATAGGATGGTTCATCATCCTACTAATAAGTGCTTTGTCCTTGAGGACAAAATTCAGGTTTTGGTCGATGCCGGAGTTCTGACTCTAAAGTCAGAACAAAAGAAAGTCACTGCGAACATGGTGACCCTCGAGTTCGGCAAAACCCCAAAAGTCACAATTCCTGATGGGTCTTTCCCAATCCCCGAAGCACGGCTAGAAGTAAGAGATCATTTAGCTAAAACTCAAGAGATTAAGGGTCTTGTTCCCTTGACATTGAAAACAGGGAAAATCATGTGGATACACCCAGACCTTGCCCAAGACGAACAATGGGATTCAAAGAAATCTAAGTCGAAGGGAAAATCTTGCAATATTATCTCTATCTTGCCGGAGGACGGCAATGTGACATCAGCCTCTCTTAGCGATTCTAAGGGGGAAAAGCACGCTTGCACAGCATAGGCTGATGTACCTCAGCCGACGGTACTCGATCCAGAAAATCATACTTAAAATAGTATGAGAGGGTTACTGACGAGACACAACAGCAAACGACGTCAGTACAAGTACCCATGCCAGCTCCGGTCTCAATAATGGGAAAAGAGAAGCAGAAAGAAGTTCGGTTTGATCATATCCTGAAGAAGCCTTCAAGCCTGGGACTTAACCTGCCTTTTTACTTTAACATATTGGCCCAGTTGGCTAATATCCTCGCTCGTATCACTATACACGAGTTGCTTCACCTTTCAAAAGAGACAAGAGAAGCACTTAAGGATGCACTGGCGAACTCAGAATCATTTCTGACACATATGCCAGAAACCCCTAAGGATGACACTCAGCCCCCTTGCTCTGAATGTCATCTTATACAGCTGAAAGTACCTGCTATTACTTTCACAACTGAGGACATGCTCCTCAAGGACAATAAACACGATCGACCCTTGTATTATACCGGATACATCAGTTCAACGTGCATTGAAAGGGTACAGGTTGATCCTGGGTCTGCACTCAGCGTCATCCCCAAAAGGCTCCTTTACTTCCTTGGCATACCACTGTATCGGTTATCTACTACCACTAAGATGATATACGGTTTTAATGCAGGGAGTAGTCACCCACTTGAAAAGATTCGACTCCATTACCGAATCGGGACCTGAAATCAGAAGTAACGTGCTATGTCATTGACGCTGACACGTCATACAACTTGTTGCTAGGATGACCCTGGATGCACGCTAACTGGATTGTTCCCTCTACTCTGCACCAGTGCTTCAAATATGTTGAAGATGATGCAACAGTACGAACTGTGTTCGCTGAGAAGCAACCATTCAAGGGGGTAGAAAACTACTTTACTTATGCTCTCCTATATCAGGAAGTCGGTGAAGCATCAAAAGAATCATTGCCTGACAACGATGATAGTGGCAATGAGGCGGATTCAGAGTCTGAAGGAGACACGCCAGCTACTTTGGTCGATGAACCAATTGTAGCATGTTTCAATAATCCTCAATGTAATACTCCTTCTGAGGATGATGACGAATGGGTGATTAATGACAATATTTTCTTTGAATATCTTACGAGTGTCGAACTGTTCGAATCTGTTATGAATAGTTCTCTAAACATGCCCTTGCATAAACCAAGTACATCAAGTACGTCTGTGGAATGTATAGAAGGGTCCGTTTAGTGGTTCCTCCGTCAAAAAAGGGTCAATCACCAATAATATTCAGTAGAGCCCAACTGCAGAGGTCTACGGCCACAGATTCGAGTTCAGATTCAGAGACCCCGCAATTTTTTCATTATGCATGATCAGCACAGCATATGATGAGGAAAATGGGATACAGCCTGCAGCGTGAGAATGGTCTGAATTTGGGAAAAGGAAGACATGATTTTCTGCGTAATTTTATGCCAAAAGAGAAACCGGAAAATTACTATGATAAAACACGCAGGGGGTTGGGATACATTACACCTCCATCATCTACATCGGTTCGATGCAAAGGTAACAAACCGATCCCGTCTCGCTCTGCCTCTTCATCCGAATGGGAGTCGGATGTCAGTGCGGGAACGATGTTCGAGAATCTTACCGTTAATATGACTTCAAGTAGCCAAGTGGAGCCAGCGAAGCTACTGATGTTGAACCATGGGCTCAACAATTGGATTTTCAGTGGGAAAAGCGATTCGAACAACGCGAACTACCTACTGAAGACAAGGTGATCCAGGTTAACTTGGGCAGTCAAGATCACCCTAAACCCATCTTTATAAGTGAATGCTTATCACTTATGGAGAAAGAAGAATTGATAGTACTTGTAAGGGAGTATATCGATGTCTTTGCATGGAACTACAAAGATATGCCCAGACTTGATCCACAAGTAGCTATGCATCGTCTAAATATCAAGCCTGACATCAAGCCAGTCAAGCAACAACAACGTCGATTTCACCCGAACATTATGGAAGCTATTGAGGCCGAAGTTCATAAACTCATCGCGTGTGGTTTCATACGGGAGGAACATCATGCAGATTAGGTTGCTAACATTGTTCTAGTTCTTAAGAAGAGTGAAAAAATTCGGATCTGTATTGACTACCGCGATCTCAATACAGCCTGTCCTAAAGATGAATTCCCATTGCCTATCACCTATGTCATGATTGATAATACCTGCGGATTCGAAAGAATGTCCTTCATGGACGGCTTTTCAGGGTATAATCAAATTAAGATGTATTTAGAGGATGAGAAACATATTTCATTCCGGACACCATTGGGGGTATACTGCTATACCGTGATGCCCTTTGGATTAAAGAACGCGGGAGCAACTTATCAGCGTGCAATGAGTACGATTTTCCATGACCACCTTCGAAAGACGGTAGAATGTTATGTCGACGACATTGCTATCAAAAGTCGCGATAAGAATGACCATCTTCGTGACTTAAGAACAATGTTCGACATAATTCGGGCTCATCGACTAAAGATGAATCTGACAAAATCCTTCTTGGGGGTTTCGAGTGGCAAGTCTTGGGATTCATTATTACATCAAAGGGAATTCATCTTGACCCAGACAAAGTTAAAGCCATTCAGAGCATGCATCCACCTAAGATCTCAAAGAACTTAGGGGCCTGCAAGGTAGACTGGCTTATATCAGAAGATTCATCGCAAATCTCTCAGGCCGCTGTCAACCGTTCACCCAACTCATGAGAAAGGGTGTCTTTTTTGTATGGGATCAAACCTGTCAAGAAGCTTATGAGGATATCAAAAGATACCTCACTAACCTCCGGTCTTAGTGGCTCCCACATCAGGAAAACCATTCCTGCTTTATGTGAAAGCTATGGACCATTCTCTCGGTGCTCTGCTTGCTCAAAAGGACGATGATGATCACGAACAGGCTATTTGTTATCTGAGCAGGACTCTGATAGGGGTGGAATCTCGCTATAACCCTATTGAGAAGGAATGCTTAGCTCTTGTCTTTGCTATTCAGAAGACACGATATTATTTGGTCGGCCAAACTATACATGTCATTTCTAGAGTGAATCCTTTGCATCTTCTCATGACGAAACCAGGATCACTGAGTTCTAGATTAGCTAAGTGGGCCCTCCTTCTGTCTCAATATGACATGCTCTTTGTCCCTCAGAAGGTGGTTAAAGGCCAGGTGCTTGCAGATTTCTTGGCTACTCATTCGGTTCCGGAAAGCTCAAAACTTCATGACGATATTCCAGATGCGATTTTCGAATCTAACATAACTTCAGAGGATGAAGTATGGCAGATGTTCTTAGATGGAGCATCACAAATAGGCCCTAAAGGCAAGATCATTGCCGGTGTGGGGGTTGCATTTATCTCACCACAAAACCATGTCCTTCCTAGGGCGTTTTCATTGACGGAACCATGTTCCAACAATGTGGCAGAATACAATGCTCTACTTATTAGCCTTCAGCTCGCTCATGAAATGGGAGTACGCTACCTTGAAGCCTATGGTGATTCAAAACTGATCATTAATCAGATTAAAGGGGAATATGAGGTCCGCCACGCAGATTTGGTACCTTATTATCATGCAGTCATGAAAATGGCTAACTAATTTGATGGCTTTTATATCGGTCATGTGTCCTGATCCCAGAATACTAAGGTCGACACTCTGGCTACATTGCCAGCCACATTAGCCTTACCGATCGACACAACCTATCACCTTACAGTGGCTACTTGACACCTTGTTTGTCTTAAACATGTTTTGAAAACTAAGGAGGTCCATAGCATCTCGACGGATTTTGAACCAAGAGATTGGCGATTTTCCCTCATTGACTATGCTTTGCATGATATATTATCGATGACCCTAAAGAAGCAGCATCTATCAGACGAAGGTCTCTCCATTTTTACTATGATCTAATAGTAAAGACACTCTACCGCCGCTCATATGACGGTATCCTCCTCCATTGCCTGTCTAATTCAGAGGCACAAGAAGTACTTAAAGAGGCGCACGATGGCATATGCGGAGCTCATCAGCCAAGTCCAAAGCTCAAGGACTGATTACACAGGATTGGATATTATTGACCGACCATGATAGCCGATGCCATCCAATATGCACGAAGGTGTAAAGCATGCCAAATCCATACGGACTTCATACATCAGCCGTTAGAGTTGCTCCATCCAACTGTTACTTCGTGGCCATTTGAAGCATGGGGAATCGATGTCATAGGGCCGATCACCCCCTCTTCCGATTTATCTTAGCAATAACCAATTACTTTTCAAAGTGGGCAGAAGCTATACCACTTGTGGCGGTTAAAACTTCTAACATGGTCAATTTTATCAAACACCATGTCATCTATCGATTTGATGTCCCCAGGCGGATCATCCATGATAATGGTCCCCAATTCGTGAGCCAGGTATTCTATCGGTTCTGTGACAAATAACGGATTCAGAATATGGCATCAACCGCTTAAAACCCTGCTGCTAATGGCTTGGCAGAAGCATTCAACAAGATAATTATCAAGCTACTCAAAAAATTCGTTTCATCAAATAAGCGAGACAGGAATGAGAAGCTTGGTGAATGTCTTTGGGCCTACCGAATCACAGTTCGGACCCCGACAGGCAATACACCTTTTCCCTAGTATACGGGTACGAAGCAGTCATACCGTTAGAAATCCAGATGCCGTCATTACGAGTCACTTTAATGACCAGAATGACAAAGGAGGACAATGATCGGTTACGTCTTCAAGAGTTTGAAGCCCTGGATGAGAAGCGATTACAAGCTCAACAACATATTGAGTTATATCAAGCGCGAATCTCAAAGGCCTTCAATAAGAAGGTTAAACAAAGGGTCTTCCAGAAAGGAGATTTCGTTTTAGTCGTCAGTCGACCGATGATCATGACGCACAAAACTAAAGGCAAATTTCAGCCCAAATGGGAAGGACCATTTGTGATAGAAACAGTCTATTCAAATGGAGCATATCGCCTTATGACTTCAGACGGTGACATGCTCATGAAGTATTCTCCTTGATAGGATCCTTCTTACGATCAAGTTAACATTACACCTCTGATTAAGACCTCCAGATCTGAGATATTTAGAAAGAGCGCTCCTCTCTTTCTCTAACGGGATCACACTACCATAAACCAGTGTCGAGCCGATCAAACACCGGCTGCATTAAATAAGAATTAAGGTTGTGAACTTCGATTTTAGCCTTATCACTCTTCTCCAATTCATGGTCGACTAGTGTCGAGCCGATCGAACACCGTCGATATTGAAGAAGAAATCAAGGGATCAAGTTGAAAAACACCTAGAGGGGGGGTGAATAGGTGTAATAGCTAATCTAACAATCTTTTTAAAACTAAGATGGATGAATGATGCAACGATCTCTCAAAACAAGACTAAGAGCCGAATACCCTGTGAAGGGTTCTGAATTCCTTCCTCCTGATTCCCCTTGAATGAGTTAGAGGTGCGCAACGCAACCTTGTTGTATGAGAATTGATCGAACAAAGAATGAATAATATGCAATGATGAGATGCACACAATATATCACAAGTAAAGAGGATAAGATCTCAAGCAAGTAATTGAAAGCAATAGAGTGCAAGAGAAATTTAAAGCAAGTAAGGACACAAAGCAATCGCAAACACAAGATGTTTGTTTCGAGGTTCGAGCCACCGCTCTACTCCCCGCCTTCACCTCCGTGAAGGGTTTCCACTATCCACCGAGGACGCTTACAAGGTCTACCAAAGACCGGAGCACCGAGCTCCACCACTTACAAGAACCTCTACCGAAGAGGTGTATCCACAAGATGAACAAAGAGGAACAAGTAGCCAAGTGATCTCTAAAAGGATCACAAACTTTTTACAAACACTTCTCTCTTTACAACTTCCTTATAGATTGAGTAGGGAATTTTGGCTCTAAGAAGTGTAGTGAGAAAAACTCAGTTGTAGAATGATCTTTGCTAGAAAACACAACTGAAAACAAGCACAAGAATGAATGGGAAAATGGAGAGCTTTAAACACTTTTCTTCTCTTTTTAAAACTTTGAAAACTTAAGGATTTTTCTTGGTATTTTGCAAGAGCCTATTTTCCTCTATTTATAGGGAGAGGAATAGGTTAAAAACAATTTATTTTAAGCTTATTTGATCTGAAAAAGTTCTCCAAAAACTCAGAAAAAGTCTCCCAAAAACAGATTTATAAAACAGATTTCAGATTGCACCAAAGAGGAAAGAGCCGTTGGGGCTTTGCAGGCCAGGCGGTCGCCGGTCCGGTCGGCCGTCCTCCCTGCTGGCAGTAGCCGTTGGGCTCGGGTCGACCGCTCGGGTCGACCGTCCTCTAAACAAAAACACAGTTTTCTGAAGGCGGTCGACCGGGCGGTCGACCCAGAAAACCCGAGAGCAAAACTGCTTTCAGTCGGTCGACCCGACGGTCGGCCGACAGACATGCACAAGCATGCACGTCCTGATACAAGCGCCGGTCGACCGGTCCAGTCGGCCGGTCTTGCCTGAAACAGAATAACAGCAAGAGACAGAACTTGGAATTTTTTTTGTAAAAACATTTTGAAGTAAGGATAGCTAAGTATCATGCTAGAAAGAGTATACATACATGATTTAAACAAGATATTCATTGTGTAAGAAGTTGGAATCATGTATATGTACTAAGGCATGAAACTTAGAAAAAAAAACTTTAAACATGAAAACTTATATACAAAATGTGTGTGTGTATCCTAGAGCCAATTTTTCGAAACTCAAACTTTAACAAAC
This sequence comes from Agave tequilana, assembly GCA_038442645.1. Lineage (NCBI taxonomy): Eukaryota > Viridiplantae > Streptophyta > Magnoliopsida > Asparagales > Asparagaceae > Agave > Agave tequilana. The sequence continues at coordinate 30,083 of JAVJIF010027148.1, forward strand.
TATTTCTTACATTGGTTCTAAGGACTACAAGTTCTTCAAGTGGGCTTCTCCATATGATCTTGAAAGCTTGATTCTTGAGCCCGAATTGAGGTGACTTGAGTCAAAACACCTTCCTTTAGGGAAGAAACCTTCTAGTTTCATTACAACCCTGAAATACACTTAAACAACATACATGATTAGTACAAATAACTATATATGTTTTGTAATCATCAAAACACACTAAAACGGGTGATTGTAACCTTGGGCCAACAATCTCCCCCTTTTTGATGATGACAAAACATATAAGTTATTTAAACAAAAAGGAAGAAGAGCTTGAAAAGCTCCCCCTCAAATAATGCTATGTATAAAGAATGACTATGATAAGTAAGATACATAAAGCATTGAAAACACAATAGTTTTGTCAAAAACTTAAATACAAACTTATTCTTTTTAAGCAATAAACAACAAACTTATTCTTTTTCTCCCCCTTTTTGTCATACATCAAAAAGGGTTAAACAAAACAAAAAAAAATTATCTTTAAGAATCCATAATGCAAACATTCAACTCACCACAAATAAAAGAGAATCTAGCATAATCTAAAGGTTTAGTAAAATATCGGCAAGTTGAAAATCGGTAGAAACATAATCAATATCAATATCACCTTTCTCATAATGATCTCTAAGAAAGTGATATCTAATGTCAATGTGTTTGGTTTTACTATGTTGATTTGCATTCTTTGTCATATGAATTGTACTAGTATTATCACAAATATTTTAACATGATCAAAATGCAAATCATTGTCAAGGAGAGTATGTTTCATCCAAAGAACTTGTGCACAACAAGCTCCGGCTGCAACATACTCCACCTCGGCGGTTGAAAGGGCTACCGAATTTTGCTTTTTGGAAGACCAAGATACAAGACAATTACCAAGGAATTGACATGTTCCACTTGTGCTCTTCCTATCTACCCTACAACCTGCATAGTCGGCATCCGAAAAACTCGTCATTGAAAATTGCCCGGTTTTCGGATACCACAAACCCATTTCAATAGTGTCCTTAAGGTATCTAATTATGCGTTTAACCGCAATTATATGAGACTCTTTAGGACACGATTGAAAACGAGCACAAAGACAAACACAAAACATAATATCCGGCCTACTAGCCGTCAAATACAACAAACTACCAATCATGCTACGATAAAGCTTAATGTCTACACTTTTACCTTGTTCATCCTTGTCAAGCTTTGTGGTTGTTGCCATGGGAGTTTTGCTCACTTTAGCTCCTTCAAGCCCGAACCTTTTGATTAATTCCTTTGTGTACTTGGCTTGATTGATGAAGATCCCATCCTTCCTTTGCTTGATTTGGAGTCCAAGGAAATAGTTGAGTTCCCCCATCATAGATATTTCAAATTCTTCCTTCATGAATGATTCAAAAGCTTGGCAAAGAGATTCATTAGTAGAACCAAAAATAATATCATCTACATAAATTTGCACAATAAGAATATCATTTTCTACATGTTTTGTAAACAAAATTGTGTCAATTTTTCCTTTCTTAAAACCATTTGAAATTAAAAATGAAGAAAGTCTTTCATACCAAGCCCTAGGGGCTTGTTTTAAACCATAAAGAGCTTTATCTAATTTAAACACAAAATCCGGATGTGTAGGATCAACAAACCCGGGGGGTTGTTCAACATAAACCTCCTCTTCAATAAAACCATTTAGAAAAGCACTTTTAACATCCATTTGAAATATTTTAAAATCATTATATGATGCAAATGCAAGTGTCATCCGTATGGCTTCAAGCCGTGCTACGGGTGCAAAGGTTTCTTCAAAATCGATTCCTTCGATTTGAGTGTAACCTTGGGCAACTAACCTAGCTTTATTTCTAACTACGTTACCCAATTCATTCAACTTGTTCTTAAAGATCCACTTAGTACCAATCGTTGGTCTATCGTGGGGCCTAGGAATAAGGTGCCAAACTTGGTTGCGCTCAAATTGATTGAGCTCCTCTTGCATGGCAAGCAACCAATATGAATCGGCCTCAGCTTCGAGGACGTTCTTGGGTTCAACATGAGAAATAAATGCATAATGACCACAAAAATCATGAAGTTTAGAGCGAGTGGTTACCCCTTTTGATACTTCACCTATGACGAGGTCCTTGAGATGATGAGGATTGTATCTCCAATCCATTGGAAGTTGTTGAGTAGGCTCCACTTCATTTGTTTGATTTTCATTTCCTTGAGCCTCTTCTACTTTAGCTTCACTTCCTTCATCATCCTTTGGCTTGTCTCTCATAGTAGGTGTATCCTCCAAGGTCACTTTCTCCAAGCCTTCATCCAATGCATCTATTTCTACAACATTCTTAACAAACAAGTTAGATTCTTCAAACTTAACATGTATAGATTCCTCAATAGTCAAAGATGATCTATTGAAGATTCTATAAGCCTTGCTAGTGTTAGAATAACCAACAAAAATAGCCTCATAAGATCTAGCATCAAATTTTCCTAAATTATCTTTCGTATTTAAAACAAAACACTTGCATCCAAAAACCTTGAAATATGAAACATTTGGTTTTCTAGAAAAGTACATTTCAAAAGAAGTTTTTGAAGTATTTTTACACAAGAAAACACGATTTGATATATAGCATGAAGTATTAACGGCCTCGGCCCACAAATAATGTGGTAGACCATATTCACTAAGCATTGTCCTAGCCATCTCTTGTAATGTTCTATTTTTCCGTTCAACTACTCCATTTTGTTGTGGAGTTCTAGGACAAGATAGTTCATGCTTAATTCCTTGTTCTTCACAAAAAGTGGTAAAGGGTAGGTTAATGAACTCACCTCCTCTATCACTTCTTATTCTTAAAATTGAAGTATCTTTTTCCTTTTCAACTCTTTTCTTAAAGGCTTGAAAATGTGAAAAGGCTTAGTTTTTGTGTTCAAGAAAGAAACCCAAGTAAAACGTGAAAAGTCATCAACCAAAATAAATGCAAACCGGTTCCCACTTAGACTTTTGGTTTGAGTAGGACCAAATAAATCCATATGGATTAACTCCAAGGGACGTGATGTCATGATATCCTTGATTGACTTGAAAGAAGACTTGGTTTGTTTCCCAAATTGACATGCGTCACAAACCCGGTCCTTTTCAAAATTCAAGTAAGGAATACCTTTCACCATTTCCTTTGTGTTTAACCTAGATATATGGTCAAAAGAAATGTGGCCTAATCTTCTATGCCACAACCAAGAGTCATCATCGAGGGCTTTTAAACAAGTAATATTACAAGACATATTAGACATATCAATCATATAAACATTATTTTCACGAAAACCAGAAAACACACAAATATTAGAAATTCTATCAATTACTTTACAAACTACATTATCAAAAACTACATCAAAACTTTATCACAAAGTTGACTAACACTCAAGAGGTTATGCTTGAGGCCATCAACTAAAACAATATTCTCAATTAAAGGGATGTACCAAGTTTGACATTACCGATACCGATGATTTTACCCTTGGCATCATCTCCGAAGGTGACGGTGCCACCTTCATGGTACCTTGATAGGGTTGCAAAGTTGTTGATGTCCCAAGTCATGTGCCTTGAGCAACCACTATCAAGATACCACAACCCTCTACGTCGTTGGGCCTTGGAAAGTACCTACATCATTTAGCAAAATTGTTGACTTTGGTACCCAAATTTTCTTGGGTCCTTGAAAGTTAGTGTTGCGAACCCAAACATTATGATGCGAAGCATTAAGTCTATCATAACAAAACTTAACTAAGTGACCTTTACGGCCACAATATGAACATGAAAACACTTTACCATACATGAATGCATGATGGGTGTGTGAAGTGTGAGCATGTTTGTGGGGTTTGGAATGATGTAAAGGTTGTGATTTATGAATATGAGCATGCATAACATGGGTTGTTTCTTAGGGGCTTGTTTCTTAGAAAACATAGCCTCAAGCCTATTCTTGTTAAATTCACACTTTTTCAAAACAACTCCTAAAGAATCAATTTTCTCTTTTAGCATGGAAATCTCATTATCATTAACTTGTGGAAATTTGCCTTTACAAGAAATTTTATAGTTGTCAAAATCTTTTTGGGTAGAAACAAGAGTGGAAAGTAATTCATCTTTTTCTTTGGAAAGAGTAAAAACTTGATGATTAAGAGACTCATTTTCCTTTTTCATTTTTAAATACTTTTTCTTAAGAAAATCATAGTTATGTGAAAGTTCTACAAATGCTTCTCCTATTTCATCCATGGAAAGTTCATTATCAAGAGAAGTGGAAGGGATTACCTTGCTTGTGCTTTCATTAGCATGAAGCACATGTTGGCGGTGTCAACTTCCTCCTCGGATTCGCTCTCGGAATCCCATGTAGCCTTCATTGCTTTCTTCTTGAAGGACTTCTTGGAAGTGGAAGGCTTTGCTTTATCCGGGCACTCCGCAACAATGTGACCCGGTCTTTGGCAATTGAAGCAAATAATTTTTCTTTCTTCTTTGCCTCCTTGCCATCTCCTTCTTCCTTGGAATTTAGCCTTGTTGTACATCCTCCGGACGTTCTTCACAAGAAGTGAGAGCTCTTCGTCATCTTCTTCTTCATCGTCATCGTCGGAGTGTGTGGATTGACATTTGAAGGCTATTGTCTTCTTCTTGGAAGGAGCCATGTCCTCCCTAGCTTTTCTCTCCATCTCATGGGTTTTGAGGTTCCCAATGAGACCAATTAGCTCCATCTCCTCCTTGTCATTGAGTTCCTTCAAGGTAGTTGCTTTCACTTCCATGAAGGAGGAAGAGCCCGGATGATCTTTCTTACTCTTTGGTCGTTGTCGATACCATCACCTAGAGAAGAAAGTCCATTAGTGATTTTTGTAAATTTTGTAACCATATCATCTATGGTTTCATTCTCTTGCATGCAAAAGTTCTCATATTGGGACCGAAGAAGGTCTATCTTAGCCCTCTTCACTTGTGAAGTCCCCTCATGTGTAACTAGCAAATGTGTCCAAATTTCATATGCGGACTTGCAATGAATAACTCTAGCTATATCATCATCATTAAGGGCTTGAAGGAGTGCATAATGAGCCCTAGCATTGGCATCAAATTCCTTAGTCTCAATTTCGGACCAAGTGGATTCATCACCGGGGGGTGCATTAAAGGGTTTGGTCACGGCCTTTGCAACTCGACTTCCTAGAGATTGCAAGAAAACGGTCATCTTAACTTTCCATATGGGAAAGTTAAGTCCATCAAACTTAGGAGGGGTCTTAATACCATCGGCCATTTTTACTAAGTGGAAATGAATGAAATGATTAGCAAAAATAGGATCTCTCTAAGGTTGTTAAGCCAAGAGCCTAGAGACCTATGCTCTGATACCAATTGAAAAACACCTAGAGGGGGTGAATAGGTGTAATAGCTAATCTAACAATCTTTTTAAAACTAAGATGGATGAATGATGCAACGATCTCTCAAAACAAGACTAAGAGCCGAATACCCTGTGAAGGGTTCTGAACTCCTTCCTCCTGATTCCCCTTGAATGGGTTAGAGGTGCGCAATGCAACCTTGTTGTATGAGAATTGATCGAACAAAGAATGAATAATATGCAATGATGAGATGCACACAATATATCACAAGTAAAGAGGATAAGATCTCAATCAAGTAATTGAAAGCAATAGAGTGCAACAGAAATTTAAAGCAAGTAAGGACACAAAGCAATCGCAAACACAAGATGTTTGTTTCGAGGTTCGAGCCACCGCTCTACTCCCCGCCTTCACCTCCGTGAAGGGTTTCCACTATCCACCGAGGACGCTTACAAGGTCTACCAAAGACCGGAGCACCGAGCTCCACCACTTACAAGAACCTCTACCGAAGAGGTGTATCCACAAGATGAACAAAGAGGAACAAGTAGCCAAGTGATCTCTAAAAGGATCACAAACTCTTTACAAACACTTCTCTCTTTACAACTTCCTTATAGATTGAGTAAAGAATTTTGGCTCTAAGAAGTGTAGTGAGAAAAACTCAGTTGTAGAATGATCTTTGCTAGAAAACACAACTGAAAACAAGCTCAAGAATGAATGGGAAAATGGAGAGCTTTAAACACTTTTCTTCTCTTTTTAAAACTTTGAAAACTTAAGGATTTTTCTTGGTATTTTGCAAGAGCCTATTTTCCTCTATTTATAGGGAGAGGAATAGGTTAAAAACATTTATTTTAAGCTTATTTGATCTGGAAAAGTTCCCCAAAAACTCAGAAAAAGTCTGCCAAAAACAGATTTCAGATCGCACCAAAGAGGAAAGAGCCGTTGGGGCTTTGCAGGCCTGGCGGTCGGCCGGTCCGGTCGGCCGTCCTCCCTGCTTGCAGTAGCCGTTGAGCTCGGGTCGACCGCTCGGGTCGACCATCCTCTAAACAAAAACACAGTTTTCTGAAGGCGGTCGACAGGGCGGTCGACCCAGAAAACCCGAGAGCAAAACTGCTTTCAGTCGGTCGACCCGGCGGTCGGCCGACAGACATGCACAAGCGTGCACGTCCTGATACAAGCGCTGGTCGACCGGTCCGGTCGGCCGGTCTTGCCTGAAACAGAATAACAGCAAGAGACAGAACTTGGAATTTTTTTTGTAAAAACATTTTGAAGTAAGGATAGCTAAGTATCATGCTAGAAAGAGTATACATACATGATTTAAACAAGATATTCATTGTGTAAGAAGTTGGAATCATGTATATGTACTAAGGCATGAAACTTAGGAAAAAAAAACTTTAAACATGAAAACTTATATACAAAAATGTGTGTGTGTATCCTAGAGCCAATTTTCCAAAACTCAAATTTTAACAAACTATTTCTTACATTGGTTCTAAGGACTACAAGTTCTTCAAGTGGGCTTCTCCATATGATCTTGAAAGCTTGATTTTTGAGCCCGAATTGAGGTGACTTGAGTCAAAACACCTTCCTTTAGGGAAGAAACCTTCTAGTTTCATTAGAACTCTGAAACACTTAAACAACAAACATGATTAGTAAAATAACTATATATGTTTTGTAATCATCAAAACACACTAAAACGGGTGATTGTAACCTTGGGCCAACACAAGTTGTTTTAGCCCTGTCACTCTTCTCTAGTATATAAACATGTACCTATCTTCAACTTACAAGAATAGGTCATATTTTGAAGTCAAGCATGCCTAAGCAATAGTTGCAGGCAGATGGTTTATTTAGCCTGACGTTTCTATGAATAACGGTGGCATACCCCCCTGCTTCGGTTCGATCGATCGAGGCTCGACTCAATGACAAAAGAAGGTTCACGACGCATCCTTTAGCAAACCTTTCCACTGTTTCCACGTTCATATCAAGAACATGGTGGCCGATCGAATGACAAACACAAATGGGTTTATCTGATGACTTATCTTGCCAAGTCTAACTCATTAAAGAAGGTTCGTGACACGTCCTTCTGCAGAATCTTTCCAATATGGAAACAAGATAAGGATTGGCAGAGAGTCCACGATGGACAACAATCTTCAAATCGAGATCTCGCGGAAGTCATGACCACTTCTTTAATCTCAACTTACTTACAGAGTGAAAACCCAGGGGATGCATCACGTTACTCAAAGTAACGAAATGATCTGACGCCTCTAATGACTAAGGATAGAGGAAAATGTTGGTCTTTAAGCCTAACATAAGTCCTTGATAACTCATCATGCTGAGGGCAATAGCATGGCTAGCCGACTCAAACGGTAGTGGGTAAAGGCATATCAGATCCGTTGATAGCTGAGGATTTGCTAAAAATCCTAAAGGACCTGTTCCCGTTTGATTCTTCTCCAAAATCACTTACCAATTCCCAACCATGGAATGGTAGGACCACATAGAAAGGTATTCATAAATCTTGTCCCCCCGAAGGGATTATTTCTTTGACCGTCATGTCCAGTTTGTCACCTCTGAATGGTAAAAATCCTGAGCTTGGTGGTTTCTCATCGGTTATGTCCATTATTACCTCTGAACCGACAAATAACCAAGTCTCATCTTTCAGTCCAGTAAGGACTATTCCTTTGCCGTTATGTCCAGTTCGCCACCTCTGAATGGCAGGGTTATGAGTCTAGTAGCTCCCAATCGGTTATGTTCATATTACCTCTGAACCGGCGGGTACCTAGATCTCTCTTTCTTATGGTACTTCAACTGTCATGTCCAGTTTATCACCTTTAAACAGATAAGTCTATAATTTTGTTCTCCTTTCCCCCGTAAGGACCGAGAGTTCTTGCTGTCATGTTAACATTAAACCTCTAAACAGCAGATTGCGAATTTGAGGTCCTTAGTTGGTCATGTCCAATCAACCACCTCTGAACCATAAGACCCTAAATCCAATCTATCTTTGCAGTCCCTTGTGGACTAGCTGCCAAGTTAATACGATTACCTCTGGCAGCGGATTTGAAGTTTAGTGTATCTTAGTCTATCACATTCAGTTTATCACCTCTGAATAGACGGGTCCCTAAATTGGGTTCATCTCCATTTTGTCATCATGTCCAGGTCATCACCTCTGAATGACAGAATTTCTCATGTCTAGTTTGTCGCTTTTAATTGGCAAATCCTAGGCGTCATTTGTCTTAGTTCAAGTGGAACTATCACAGGTTGTGGTGTCTAATTCATCATAACGTACTCATAAATTTGATGATCTTTAATCTGTTATGTTAATATTTACCTCTGAATAGTAAAGATCGTCTAGCTCATTCTTTTCCATCCTCATCTCAGCATGATTTGAATCGAGCAATTTAGTGGCTAATCCTATCAGTTCATTTGACGAGATTAGTTATATCATTATTACCTTTCTTGTTTAAAAAAAATGCAAACTCAGAAGATAAACTAAGTTGGAAATACAACAGAGGAGTCAAATAAAATTACTTTTTATTGATTCAAAAAGGGGGGATACATGGATTACAAGCTATGAGGGTGCTTCATAAGACTTGATCCGTTCTTCAAGGATGGCTAGCTTATTCTTCCTCTCCTCAGCAGCTCTGATGAATGCCTATGATCTCAACTCAGCCTCATTAAAGTTCGCTATCTGGGACAGACGAGCTTCAATTTCAGCTAAAGTTGCCCTTTGTGTTAATTCCTGTTGCAGGACTTCGTCATTTTGGGCCTTGAGCTGTTCAAGCCGAGCGATCTCCTCAAGACGCACCGGTTCAGCCTTGGACAGAAGAAGATTGGCTCTCTTGATCATCTCCTTGGCCTTCTCAATCTTATCCTCAACGTCGAGAAGAGCACTATTAGAAGCGTTTATGACATCTCCAATTTCTACCTTCCTTACCTCCAAGATTTTAGATCTGAAGATATTGCCTTAGCTGCTTCCTATGCTGCAAGATGAGCTTCACGCATCTGAGCAGTAAGGCGTTCAAGCTGTTCATTAACTGAGGAGTCCAGATCTGAATTGCTGAGATGGCACCATTCGTATACATCCCTCTTAAGCTCCGCCACCAGAATCTCCAATGCAGCGGCCTCGTCATCCCCTCTAAAGTCTCGAATGCTTTCAATATTTCGAGAGAGGACGACCTTTAGAGCAGAAAATGAGGTAGTCGAGCCCTTCAAGACCAAAGCAACGGATCACTTTAAGCTCTTGTAGAAGCTGTCAACTATCTCGGTCATAAATTCTTTTTCAGCTTCAACTACTCCCGGTGAACGAGCGGCCCCTGAAGACAAAGCTTCCACTAGCTTCACTGACATAACCATATAGGAGATAGTAGGAGCACTAGCTGGAGAAAGACGAGGGATCACCAGTGATCTTGGAGGAGTCCTCATTAAAATCAGTACACTAGCCACGATGGAAGTAGGGCTAGTGACTATTTCAGGAAAAGCTGGCTCGACAACCAGTGTCAGAGACGTAGGGTTCGTAATTACCTTCAGCCCCGTGGTTGTCAGGATAGGCAGCGTTAAAGAAACCACTGGAATCTCACCTACCAACGTAGTTGGGAGTGAGATTGGTTCTGTAACCACCGTTTCCTCAGCCTCTTTAGTTTCACTAACAGGCTCAGGCTGATAGGAGGGCAGGTCGTGTTACAAGGCGTCCAACTCGACAGTGTCTGTTACGGTTGAAATACTTGCTTCACCCCTGATTCCCTCAGGAAAATTAGCTGGCTCCCTTGAAGTCGATGCACCCAAAGGCAGAACATTTGTGGCAAGACTTTATTTGAGCAAGGCATAATGAATATTAGGAGAGAATTGCTCCAAAAAGATCAAAGTATTACCGAGAGGAGATACCGCCTCAACTGCCTCAGCCGCAGTCTCTCTCCGAACTTCCTCGATGGTAGCATCAATCCCATCAGGCTCCATAGGAAAGTTTTTGGCAGATGTAGGAGGGATGACCGGCTCACCTTCACTCGCCGAAGCCTCTGTGATCCATTCTATAGAGCTTGAAGCCATTGGACTCCCTTTTGAGGTCCCAATACCCGAAGGACCGACGTCAGCCGCGTCACATCTGGAATCTTCTGAGATGACGAAGTAGCTGGCCTCGTCACCTTCTTTATAAGTGACAGAGGATCATAAGAATCCCCCTGTTCTCTTGCAGCCTCGGCTCTTGGTTTCTTGCAGTCTCGGTTCCTGAATCATAGGATAAACAAATGAGCTGTATGAAATATATAAATACATATCGCAAGAATGAAACTGATCTTATCCAGGTCGAGAACAACTTTATCAATAGTCTACTTCTGAGCCGATAGCTTAATAACTAATGGATCAGGAGGAGAAAGTACTGCAACTGATTTACTCTCTGCAATAATGGCGGGAGTGTAGCGACGAGGCTTCTTCACTACCCTCTTCCTGCGAGATCCACCTTGCCACTTTCGTTTGAAGTGGACGTCGGGATCTTCTTCCTCCACCTCTTCTACCTCCATGTCTTCCATGGGGGCTGTGCCTACCCCGCCAGGAGGATCTGGTGGAGCCTCAGCACCTGTATCTCCTTCAAAGCGGGAACTTTCTGCGTCTGAAGCCTCACTATTGGTAGTAGCGACGAACTCCCCAAGGCCTGGCACATGGACCCTTCTGCCCTCGCCTCTCTCGGTGACTTTCCACTTCAGCCGCTGAGAGATTAACTTCACGCCAAAAGAGTTAATAGAAAATTTAGTTGGCGTGGAGTTTGAAGTTCTATACCACTGACAGAACCCCAGTGTTGTCAAAAGGTTTGGAGCCCTCAACGGCATGCACAGTCGTGCCTCGGTACAGCCAGCGATGAAGAACCGCCAGGCACGAGCACCATCAATGAGGCTCCCCATGAAGGCCAGGCTGGTGTTCGGGTTACCTACATATAGTTGGTCATACCCGAACTGACGAGCAAATCGACTCGGGACATAAGGCTCCAAGTAGCAGGTATCCCCGCTCCTGTACACCAGATGGGATGGCCGGATGCTAACCAGCCATTCGAAGACCCCCCGGCTCAGCGAATTCTTCCTATCTCCTACATCCTTGAATTCTTCGCCATAGCCTGCATCGTGAATGTAGGGAAAGTAGCGGAAAAGGCTGTAAATGTCATACCGACATGACAGCTTGCGAACCGCGGTCACGTAAGTCAATAACCATAAACATCCCTCAAATTGACGGAGAAGCGCCATTCGGATACCTTCTAGAGCCCCTCACCAGCTTGGATAATGGCTGGGCAGTGAAGAGCAAACCATGCCATCAAATAAGTGTATGGCAAGCCAATCCTGGGGTTTGGTCCGTCACGGGGCAAGATAATGCCTTTTCCCCTTTTTTCGTTGGTGGCCTACAGAAAGCCTCCATCAATGCACGAAGGCCCCATTGAATACAACACACCATTGCTGGGAGAAGTCCAAGGGAGCGACCATGAACTAGACGAACGGCCGGTGATAAGACAGTTAGAAGAATGACGTCGCTAGAGGGAGATGGCACCACACATCTCTTCAACCAAACCGATAAAATCCGACCAAAAGTGCTTTCTGAGACATCGATCGACGGGCTTGATGGTGAAAACTCCTAAGAATGTCACCTTTCTCATAAGTACCATCATCTTCTTCCAAAATCATATCCCCCTGGGAGTGTTCTTGCATCCACCGAAAAATTTTCTCGTCTGTAACCCCGCAGTGAGCCGCTTCAGGAGCATCTTTCAGGTTGGGGAACAAATAATTCCCCCAGCTCTTCGAACTGCACTAAGCTCCCTTATGGCTCCCATGCATACTCGAGCAGATGTAAAGATGGCACATCAATTCCCGGTAAGTCTCGAATAGGGCGGGCTCCTGCTTCTCCAGAAGTGCCAATTCCGCCTCGCATGGGAAATATTCTTCATAAGGGAGAGATCCCATGGGTAGAGCAGAGACTTCCCACATCTCATGCAAAGCCATGCCCAATTCACCTACAGGGGTAAAGAAAGTCTCTATGGCTGGACAATATAACTTGAAGATGGTGTAGAAGTTCGCTACGCTCATTTGGATGCCGTAGCAGGTTGCCCTGACAGCCTGGTGGAGTCCCAGCCTCTCCAGATCATCTTCAAAATGGGCCAAGACGTATAAGGTCAAGTCCCTCCACTAGGCCTTGGGGGATGAATCCACCCTGGGGTCCTGAAATCGGTTGCTGGATAATTGCCATGAGCTTTGAAGAACTGGTTTCCAAAAGTTTGAGCCACGGTGGGATTTTCCCCCACTGGGATGTCTGGGAGAACGTTCCCAGGGTGGAGGAGGACCCGCCCTTGTATAGCCGGGAGACGAAGTTATCAATTTCCCCACATGAACGGAGTCAGTAGTCCGAGTCACTTGCCACTTCATCTTCCGAGGCCTCGTCATGTATTGGAAGAAAGAGAGCGGAAAATGATGCTTGCTAGATGGGAGATAATATTTCTCGCCTTCCAGACTGAAGATCCACTGCCCCTCTCCAGCCAACAGCTGATGATCGGTGTCGGGCGCTGCATCCCCAAACATGAAATCGGGCTTCCAATAAATTTTTCGTTCACAATCCTCGAGGGGAGCAGTAGTTAAGATGCTCCTCATAGTACGCTGATCTCCAGCGTAGGCAAGGGCATCCCGGCCAGGAGCGCTCCGCTCACTGAATAATGAGGCCTACCCCTGCAATTATAGGCTAAAATTGCCATCCAGTCCCTTGGTTGTTCTAAAGAGACTGTTCAAAGGACCCGGAGTATAGTACACTGCAAAAATAAGAAGAAGCTATATTAGTTCATTAGCCGAAAAGAAAGAAAGTTATAGAAAAAAGAAAAATGCTAAGGCATAGCTTCGCTCTCCGAGCGAAGCTAGCCTAGCATTTGCTTCGTCCTGAGGCTCAGCTCCACATCCTACATAAAGGCATAGTTCTCAGTGTTAGCTTCGCTCTAGAAGCTTAGCTTTGCGTTCTGTCGCTGAACAGAATACGGAAAAGCCCCAAGGGCTAACTTCGCTGGAAAGGCACTTGTACCTAAAGTTATTCTAAGGACTCTAAAGTCCTTTTCCCAGCTACGCTTTGAGAGCTAGCTTCACATCCTGCCATGTGATGGAGCGTGAACAGTTCTAAGGGCTAACTTCGCACAGAAGCTTAGAGAAGAAACCATTTGGTTCTTAAATTTTAATTCACGAAATTGAAGGAGAATTAAATCCCCTAAAAATTCGGTGGATTTGAATTAAGGGAGAGCAACTCCCTGAGATCACTGGATCATGATGACTCACTCCGGATTTTCCATGAAATAGCCAGTAAATGTTTTCGAAAAGAGATGAAAATCTCTGAATAAAAGGGAAAAATCCCTACCCGCAATGCGGCATTCGATGATCGGAGGAGGAGAAGGCGCCTCCGTCGCAGAGGCCACTGCCTCTTTGCCTGCTCATCTTTTGGGAGCCATGAAAGAACTATGGAGTTCTGAAAATCAGAATGAAGAAGAAGAAGAAAGAGTTCACTCTCTGAAAATTCTCTAAAAATTTAAAGAGAAGTTAGCTCTCTCTTTTTTTTCCAGCCCATCGGGTTTTTATAGACATAAAAATGTCCTTACTTCGCCTCCTCAAAGGGGCGCAGAAGATCGTTTCAAATTAATTTGAAACGGCGCCTATGCGCCTTCCCAAGAAGTCTTGCTTCAGCCCCGCCAAGGGCTAACTCCGCTGTGAGTTCCGCGTTGACCTCGTGCAACGCTTGAGTAATTTTGCTAAAAAACAAGCCTTAACTCCGCTAAGAGCTCATCTTTAGCTTCGCAAAAATTTCGTGCTAGCTTCGCTGGAAGCTCGTTCCTGACTTAGCTAGAAATCCGTCTTCAGCTTCACTGAAAGCTTAGCTCCGCTAAGAGCTTTTCGTTCCTCCTCAGGAAAGAGCTTACCTAAGATAGTCTATTCCAGATGTTTTCAAAAAGGAGGGGAACAAAGTAGATAGGCAAAAATTAAACATTTTTATTGATTCAAAAGGGAAGATACATTGATACTACATCAAGATTGTCTTTCATACAACAGAATCATTGCTCTGAAGGCAAACAAGTTGTCCTATCTACTTTTAGGGTGATAAACCATCTCAACTGGACACGAAAGGTCTTCCTCCTGGACAAGGATGTAATCCTTTACTTAATGGCAGATTTTGCCATCAAGAAGCTGGATCTTCTTTGATGAAAACTGACAAAGGATTGGTTGTCACCAGAAAGCTGGATCTTCCTTAAACAAAATTGGCAAAGGAAGGGTCCGAGACCTTACTGGGGATTTCGCCTTCCAGAAGTGGATCATCTCGGATAAGCGACTACCAGCCCCTTCCCGAAGTGGATCATCTCGGATAAGCGACTGCCGGCCTCCTCTCGGAATACGCATCAGCTGCTCCAGTATGTTCCTCCGGCTTCTGAGCGAAGCTTCAACTTGAAAACCAAGGGCAAGTTTTTGGTCTCTTTCATCAAGACAAAAGAATAGTAAGCACAGTTCGCTGCAATGCAAACAGGAAACAAGTTAGCATTAAATCAAAAAAAAATGCAAAGGAAAGGGATGGAGTGCTAAGCCAAAATTCTTTGGGCGAAGCTATCCAGTTATGCCTTGAAGATGGATTTCAGCTAAGCAGATGATAGTCTCGCTTGCACAGTAATGATAGACTAGCTTAGCATAAGCCAAGTCTTAGCCCCGCCCAAGCAGTTAGGCTGGAGAAGCCTCAAAAAGGACCAAGTCCTAGTCTCACCTATATGGCTAGGCCAGACTGGACCGAAAGGATGCAGTCTTGACCCCACCTACATGGAAAAACTTGCTCAACCTTGAAGAGGCCAAGTCCTAAACCTCGCTTATATGGTAGATTTAACAGATCAAGGCAGGAACTCTTCCTGGAAAGATCCTTCATCCGATCAGGCAAGAATGTTAGCTTCGCCGAGAAGCTTGAAAATAGGGTTCGAACCCTTATCTGAAAATCAGCCAAATGCGAAGATAAAAGGGAAATTAATCCCTAAAATAGCTGGTGAAGCTAAGAAAATAAAGGGAGATAAACTCCCTAAAAGTCACTGGGTGGCCAAGGCTCACCAATTCTTGATTGGGTAATAACCAGATTGAGAGTCCCCACTATTTCAGGGATCTCAGTCTCCTTGCTTGAGAAATGGGGAGAGGTCATGAACAAACCTCCTAGAAAGATAGGAGTATGTTTCTCTGGGAAGGACTATAAGAGTCCCATTTATAGGCCTCGCGGTCTGACCACGCCGCTGCCACTTCAAGCTTGGGAGCGCGGGCGAAGTTAAAGCATTCAAATGCTTGACCTTGAGAAAGGGAATAATCTCCTTCGGGAATCCTCATGAAGTTATTTGAACCTCAGAAAAGGGAATAATCTCCCTCATAAAATGCAAGGGAGGTTATTCAAACTTTGAAGAAGGGAACAATTCCTCTCGTAACTCGCAAAAGCGGTTAGCCTTAGAAACGGAACATGGCTCCATCGTAGCGAGCGCGAGGCTAATGCTCGTAGTCCAACCCGGTTTGAAGCGAAGCTACTTCAGAAGTCTAAAGGCGAAGCTACCTAGAAGCGCGAAGCTATCCAAAAGCGCGAAGCTACACGGAAGCAGGGCTAAAGGCGAAGTTGAACTCAACTACCAAGGCGAGTTCATATTCACATACTATCAATCAAAGCAGTTCAAAGTATTTCAAAATCTGGACCATTCCATTGCAGATTCATGAAAACTTTGAAGGAGGTCTTGTTGACACTCGAAAAAGACAGAACTCTCACATTCATCTTCAGTCAGTCTGAACAACGTCTAACTTATCGACATCTACAAAAGATAAGTCGAAGACAAGCTGATGACCAGAGATGAGGCAGCAACATGGACATTACTAATCCAGTAAAGCAGATAGTAAGCCAACGTTGCCTTTGAAGAGACTGAAGCAAGCCTAAGACCTTATACTTAGCCTAGTATAATCCCAAGATAGGCTTCTTAGCTCCACATGGAACTAACAGCTTCGCCTAAGCTTGGTTGGTAGCCTCGCTTTGAGGCTAACTTTTAGCTTCCCCTGAAGCTTTCCATTTAGCCCTGCCAAGGGCTGATTTAAGAGCTTCGCGCCAGGAGCTCTATCCCTAACTGAGTCATAGCCCTACTATGGGCTGAGTCAGAGCTTCGCACGAGGCTTTGAAGGCAACTTTGCCTGAAACTATGAGTTAAGTCTTAGCTTCGCATGAGCTAGCTTCGCATGATCTAGCTTCGCATGATCCAGCTCCGCAGTGAGCTTTGCCAGGTCATCAAATTGACCGTTTCAAGATCCCACGAGGAATTAATGGGTGAACTCCACTAATATAGTGGGATTAACGTCACTTTAAGTGGGCGGTTACACCCGCCCACTTCGTCCCACATTAAGTGGAGACAAATCAGTCATAACGGCAGGAGGACGTTCACACGAACCCTCTAGCTTCGCCAGAAGCTCGCAAATAGCTTCGCGGCAAGGTCATTTGTGAGCATCACGCGAAGCTAATAGCTGATTTAGCCTTGCTGAAATCAAGGGGGCGGTTACACCCCACTGTTGGCTATAAATAGTCCCTTACCACAAAGAGAGGGACGGACAAAAGAGGGAGGAAAATCGACTCAAAAAGAGCAAATTTCTAGCAAAAGGGCTCTACTGATCTCCTGTTCTCCGATTCTCCGAACCAAGCGAGAAGGCAGTCTTATTAGGAGATAGTCTGATCATCTGACCGGTTGTATCATTAAAGGGATAAAGTGATCGCGCGCTGATCAGATTCCTACCGGCACATTTTCCCAGAAATCTCAGAGGAGATCTACCTGTAATTTTCTTTCTGCAACGAAATACTTGTAATTTCGCTCCTCGACCCCCTTTTTTGTAAGTTTTCCCCTTGTTGAATTTATCAATGAAAAATAGCAACAACCTCCCCCGGAGAATCAACCAGTTAGGAGTCGTCTAGGTCCAAGTACCTTAGACTAAGGCTTTGTAGTTGTTTTTTTCTTTCTTTTGTTTGTTGTTTATTCTTTTCGATTATTTTATTGTTTGTACGTTGTTTGTAGTGTGTGCTGCATGCAAGAGTAGATTAGAGATCCTGTAACTTTCAGATTAACCAAAAACACTTCTCTACCCTTGCATCCAGAACCGGTGATGGCGTCGCTTCAGGACAGGTTTTACCCGATCAGAACCTCATTGCCATCTTATATAAAACTGCCTGAGGAAAATAGAAATAACTTTGAATTAAAGCCTCAATTCATCAACACTCTTCTAAAGTTGCATGGTTTAGAATCAGAGGACACATACTTCTTTGTTAGGGAATTTGAAGAAGTGTGCCTCATGATGCGTATTCCCCGGCTAGGAGACGATGCCATTAGGTTATGGTTCATCCCCTTTTCCTAAAGGACCTAGCTAAAAAATGGTCGTACAGTTTGGCGGTAGATTCAGTTACAACGTGGGACGATTTCGTCAAGGCCTTCTTGAAGAAATTCTACCCAATCTACAAAACTTCCCTCATTGGAAAGAATATCATGCAGTTCAGGCAAGAACCGAGTGAACCATTTTGGAGATACTTTGAGCGATTCAAAGATCTCCTAGCTCAGTGCCCTCATCACGGTGTGAAGAAATGGCGTCAGAGCTAGATTCTCTAGATGGTTTAGATTATCAAATAAAAACCCTATTAGAAATCATGTGTGTCAGGGAGGGTTCTTGCAAAAGAATGAGAATCAGGGTTGGGATTTATTTAAGGATCTAGCTGAGAAAACCCTGCAATGGGAGCCAGCCTTAGAAAAACTAAGGAATTACAATCTATAGCTTCAAAAAGAGGGCTCCTATCCTTAAAATCATCCATAGCTACAGAAGCTAAGATTGCTACCCTGATGAGGAGAATAGAGGCTCTAGAAATAAAAGAGCCAGCCAATGTCAACCAAATTAACCACCACCAATTCACAATCCGGGTTGTTCATACTGTCAGGCACCGAACCATGTCTTTGAAGAGTACCCTGTTTTTCATACCCAGCAAGTGCCACAAGAACACATGATTGCGGTCTACTCACGGCCGCCACACAATCCGTACTCGCAGACATATAACCCCGGTTGGAGAAATCACCCAAATTTCTCTTGGCCAAGAACAATTCTCCCAAGCCAAACGTTCCCAATAATTTTCATCATCCCACTCATCCAACAAATTCCATCTTCCTCCAACCAAAGTTCACCAATTGAGAAGAAATTCAGTAAATTAGAGGAGAGCATGGAGGCTTTTATGAAGTCCCAAGCCGCCTTCATGCAAAATCAGGAAAAAAACACTGAGCAATCATTCACAAGCCATATCGAGATTGAAAATGCATATGAGCCAATTAGCTAGCTCTCTAAGTGAAAGACTAAAGGGTACTTTACCTAGTCAGCCGCTAGTTGACCCTAAAAACTCCAATCAAGCGTATGAAATTCAGGATCCTTTGATCAACTAGTGCAATGCAATTCACACACTTCGATCTGAAAAGAAGGTGGATAATCTGGAAAGAAGGTGGACAACAAGGTCTACCAACAAAAAAATCCAGTCCACACTGATCCTACTCCAGCCTCTACCTCTGCTAGTGTTGGCCGAGAGGCCCATCACTCTAGTTTTGATGATGATTAGCTCATGTATTTATAGTTTACTAATAATCTTGTGTTTAAATAGTTTCAGTGATTGACCAAGATATTAGTAGGTGATTAGCTTCAACAAAGGAGTTTTGAAGCTTTCACGTGTTGATTCAAGAGCTCGAGCGTCAAGATCGCTTCTAGTACTCAGTTGGAGTCAAGCTCGTTGGATTGCGTTTGGATCGAGTAGACTTGGAGAAGGAGTTCTACAAGAAGACCTCAGTTTGTATTTAGTATGTTTAGATCATTGTAAAGATTAGATAGTATTGATATGCTCAAGTTCACATACACACACAAGTTTAAAGTTTATTGGTTTGGTTTTCGGTTTAACCGGTTTTTAGATTTCATGTCAAAAACATAGATATATATAACTTTATATGTATATTGGATTCTATCTATATACAATATGCTTCAAAGTTATTTCAGTATCATGTTTTTGTATTTACATGAATTTTGGAGAAAACTGTTTTCCATTTCAAAAGCCAAGTTTTGGAAAATACCGATTTTTGTATAAGCCAAATTTTATATCACAAAAATAGTTTAAATTGTTTATAATATGTGTTGAATTTTATTCACACATATTTGTAATTCAAAGATCTTAATAGAACTTATTTTTTTGGAATTTATGTGATTTTATGGGATTTAATTGAAGATAAAAAGACAAGTTTTTAATCCCTTAAATATAGTGACCTGGCCTTCTGCCGGTCGACCGGCGATCGACCTAGGCAGAAGTCGGTCGACTGATCCGGTCGACCGATGTGCACGAACGTGCATAGGCCTTATAGGCTGGAGGGCCGGTCGACCGACCTGGTCGACCGCTAGAGAGCTCTACTCTCTGGAACTGGCCCCGGTCGATCGGGCGGTCGACTGACAAAGAGCATCTGCTCTCTGTATCCAGGCCGGTCGACCGGTGGCTCAACGGTCATAAAAATGACTATTGGCCGTCGACCAGGCGATCGACCGGAAGGGCAATTTGGCCCTTTCCTGCTGCCAGGGCAGATTTTTTGGAGGGTTATAAATAGCCCCCTCCTTAGCTGATCTCACCAAGAATTTTAAGAGCAAAATTTTCTATCTTTCCTAGTATTTTAGCAATAAGTTTTCAAAGAGTTTTTGAATTATAAAGATCTATCTTTATTTGTTTTATAGCGTTGGAAAAATCAAAGAAAAATAGAGTCTTTGGGAATTGGTTTTTGTCTTCATTTTTATAGCCATCTAGAAATTTTCCCAAGAGTTTTTTCTTTGTGATTTATTTTCCAACCTCTTTATTTTCTCACACTTGAGCTATCATATCTATCTGATTGCACACATTTATTGCATTATTCTTTATTACATATCCAATTTGTCATGTAATAAATCTGCTAAATTCCTTATCTTAAATGTTTATTTTGCAGAAGATAATCATGGGGAGAAAGAGGATAAATTAAATAAATATCAGTTAAATTTAGATTTAATTAGATCTATTTGGTTAGAAGAGGATGATCCCAAATCCAGTTGGTTAAATTCAGTTTTTGGTGAATCAAGTGGTTAAAGCTAAAGATTAACCGAGAATAACGTCAAATACAGAGTCCAAATTCAAAGGGATAAATAGATAGAGAGAAGATCAACAGATGAGATGAAGCAATTTTGACTCAGATTCTGGCCAGATACATTTCAGTATTTGAATCATACCTTTCGCTATCAGAACTCAACTCTGATGATTTAAGATGATCTAGAAAGAGGACTTAAAGGGTTACAACTCTTTAGTTGATAATTATTTCTAATCCTATCATTTAATAAGCTATATTTAGCAAATAATACGCCAACAAGTTGCAGATCAGAACTGAATATTCACATCAAATCAAGTTTGGAGATAAGAGGAGGATTCAAATTCAGAAATAGCCAGCTTCCCTTATTTTCATACTCCTCTAACTTCTGCATTTCTCCTATAAATACCTGTACTCTCAAAGACAAAAAGACGAAGGACCAAGAAGAGAGCAGAACTTAGGCTAATTTGTAGTTTGTAACTTAGGTTTTTAGTTTTCTATTATGTAATTTTCGTTTTATTTATGTAACTGAGAGGAGAGGAGACTTTCATAGAGGAATGAGAGCAAGCTTGTACTGAAGGTGACATCGTGTAAGTGATCTTTTCTTCCATTGTTATTTGAATCGAATCGAGGTTCCCTTTTCTTTTCTATTCTTGTTTTTGTTCGCTTCCCTCTTTTGTGTTTGTGGATCCAAATGAAAACGATAGCCTCGAAGTTGCCTTATCCTTGCAAGTGTCGTTGATGGCTTATGGTGATGGATATCCATTTCTATGGTAGTATAGCTCCCTCTTCAATTTATAGTATAAATCAGGAATGGGGAATCTCATCTGCCATGCTTCGCTTGCCTTCAAGTAAAGGTACATCATCGATACAGATAAAAGGTAAGCAGGCGCCGAAGAGGTAAGTATGTTTTTAGGTTTTAGTTTCTTTCTTTTCTTGTAACTTTTAGTGTAGATCACCAACACCATAATCACCCAAATCTCTTTCGCTCTTTCAATTTCTTTGTACATATCACTTCTATTTTCTCCATCTTCTCTATCGCTTTCTTCCTAACTAATTATAACTCTTTTTCATTTTCCTTTTAAAAAACTAAAAGAAGATCTTTAAC
>JAVJIF010027149.1:0-77259 GCA_038442645.1 Agave tequilana
ATCCAAATAGCCCAGATTCTTGCCTATGCAGGCGGCAGGCAAGATGCTAAGCAAACTCCCAAGGATCCATCCAAGCCCAGGCAAGATTGTCATATTGTCATAGTTTCTGACTTGATTTTCCATTGGAGTATACTGAAGAGTCCGCAAGTATCAAAATATCCAAGAGATCTACATGTCAAAAGAGGTGAAATTTTAAGAGTTCAGATAGCACTGCTTGTATAGAGTGCCTGTTTCATTATTTCTAAAACAGAAACTTTTCAATCTACTCATCAATCATAAGTAGGCATTCCTTACCGAATGTGAGTTAGTGAATTAACAATCTGCTTCCTCATTGCTAGACAATAAACACATTTCATCACAATCTTTAAAATGCTAGAGTAATGGCATTCCCTCAGTATCTAACATCCTCCAGGTATGGGATTCCCTCAATATCTTTTCAGTCAACTTTTTTCCAGGTTTTCCATGTCTTTCATACGCCTTGATACTTTCCCTACAAGGGGTAGAAAACAAGATAATACTCTGGTACTATTTTTTCTTCCTCTCCAAGCCTTCTTTTCCCATAGTGATACCTTCAATTCATCAACAAGAATAACAGCAACTGTCTAAAATACCTTCAACTTTCCATCAGTAAATTTATCTTATACTTTTCAACTCTCTTCCATATGCTTGTACTTTAATACTTCCAAATCAAGTGCACATCCCTCTAAAGCATATTACTACATGAGAAGCTTGGAGTAGAGGTAAGGGGACAGTAAGCGAACAAGAGATCTAGGGTTCAAATCTGGGACGGGATGCTTGTGGTTGCACCAGCATCTCATTAGCAAAAGAAAAAAAAAAGGAGAAAAAACCTGAAGAGTAAATAGTAAATACGCCAAAGCCATGACCATTATTTGATACAATTCTGATATACACTAACGTTAAGTTACATAGGGATGACCTACAAAAAAGAGGGAGACCTTGTAAATTGCTTTGATGAGCATTCACACATCTAAAATTATAATCAAACAAATCATGGTATATTAAACACCATGTCAGTGCACCAAAACTCTCAGGATTAAGGGTAATAAGTTTATATCACACACCTGCAGGTCGAGCATCTTTTCTACGGGCCAAGCCTTGAGTTTTACACAATAGTATTTTGTTTTAAAAAAAACCACTCTTTTAAATGCATGATCGATAGGAATTGAACCTAGGCTCTCTAATACAATATTAAAAACCCTATCGCCACACCAAAACTCCAAAATTGTAGTGAGAGTCAAAGGTAATATGTTTCGAGGTATTATATTTTATAGTCTGACATGGTACATTTTCCACAACAAGCACACAACATACATTCAAGAGAATGATACTGCATAGTAGCTCCAATTTTGACTTTAACACCAAAATTCATGTTGTGACACCAGATGAAATTCTGTTATGCTGACACCAAAGATGTACTGCACCGTTAGAAGAAAATGAAATTGCCAAGTACTTAATTGAGCTTAATTAGCTATAACAAAAATTGCATTCCAGGTTATGTTTGACATGTCCAGACTAGAACAGAAATAGTGTAAAAAGTTAATGATAGAATTATTTACCTTTGCTAAGGAACATGAAAAAGCATCCAACTGCCCTTCAGCACCGCGGTATAAGTGGAAAAAAGGAAGCATCCTAACATTCAACCTTTTGCACATCGGCTTGTTCTCATCAAAATTAACTTTTAAGAATATTATATCAGGGTCTCTTTAGCTGTTCTACAAAGCTGAAAAATAATTTAAGAAAAGAGCATGAGTAACTACTAAGTTATATAATTATAAATGAATATCTACAATGCTGTCAAGACTTCAAACACTTACGGAAAAATAAGTTTGAGAAATTAATATACATGTAAACATTGGTGGCAAAGGACTAGAAGATAAATAAAATCCACAATACAAGAAACTTCACACAGGCAATAAATGAATGAAAAAATAATAGACATTTCGTGTATTATCTGCATCCATAAAAAAGGCAGTTAATACTACATTTTGCCGATGTGAAGTTGTAATACCCTTATTTTGTAATACATGTTTTAATAATAATGATAGTATTTTAATACGTGTATATGTAAATTGTATTATGAAATCTATTATTTCTTTTATTATTAGTAGGTAATTGCTATTGACTATGATTGTTATTAATAGTATTGTTATGTATTCGTATCATTGTTCTGGATTATTAATACTAGAATATTGTTATTAGCATTTTAATTATTATTATTTATCACTATTATTATATAGTTAATTATTATTATTATTGTGTTGATATTATTATTTCTCCCTTTTCTTGATTCCTACCCATTTACCATTATTCCAAACCCATTATTCTATAACCCGTTACCCATACCCAATAGTCCGTTAGCCCATAACCCATACCCAACTCAATCCATTATCTCTAAACTCATTTTCAAATCCCCAAACCCATTATCAATCTTAAATAAATCTTCTCCTATCATTAACCCTTTATCCAAATATCTTATCCTAACAAATCAATTATAATACTAATCTAATCCCTAACAAAATCGCATCTAATCCAAACTAAATCCCAACCTAATCCTATATCCTATCAAATCCTAACTAACATAATCTAAATCCTAACTAAACTCCTAACCTCCGTGATTATCTCCTCCTAATAATAATCTTAACTCTATTTTTTACTTCCTCCTCTTTCTACCTCTGTCGAAATTTTTGCCATCTCCCTGTAACCGCACCACCAACTCCCCTGCGAGCCTTCTCCTTCACCGCCTCGCCGCCAGCCTCTTCCACCTCTCCGGCGAGAGTCTACAACCAGGCTTCCCCTCCTTGCAGGCCAAGCCCCAGCGCGCCACAGCACCATCCATTGGTTGTGCTTTCCTCCACAAGCACCTCCTCCTTCCCTCCTCGGCCTCCGGCGGCTCGCGGTAGCACACAACCAACCGGCCCCCCAAGGCTGCATCCACCCAAGGCCGGAGCACTCCTCACAGCCGTGCCTCCATCTCTCCTCCGCTTAACGTCAACAGCCATTGTCGATCTCATCCACCACTTCACCTCCTCACCGGCAAGCTCTAGCGCAAATACACCTTTGCCCCTCCACCAGAGCCAACCCCCTCTCCTTGCCGCACCAGCGCCCAACGCCCAGCCCCTAGGCATCCTGGCCGTCTTCTCCCAACCGAGCCACACCCTATTGGCCATCTCCCCTGTGCCAACATCCCCCCCACATCTCCTCCTTAGCACAGCTCAGGCGTGAGCACCTCCCACATGAGCCCAACGCAACCGAGCCCCGGCAACACACCCTTGCGCATCAAGCCCCATCTCCCCCTATCTGCCGCACTCTCCCTGCACCAGCGCAGGCCCTCCAACAGCCACTTCACATCACCTTGGAAGCCTTGCATACCCACGACAGATATCCCATGGCCGAACCAACTCTCCAGCAGCCCGGAGCCAGACCTGGCTCAAGCACCCCTCGCGGCAACACAACCCACTCCTCAGGCCAGTGCACTTCCCCATTGACCGAACTTCATCCCCTTACCATCCTCCTCTCCTTAGCCGGCCGTTCCACATCTCCGGCGAACCCCCATGAGCTCCGCAGCGGCCCGATCTCCTCCACGAACACCCGACGATCCTCCGTCTCCACCCTGCGGCCTCCGTCGAGCCGCCGCATCACCGAGCTCCTCCTATTGCCGTGAGTAGTCTCCCCCTCTCTCTCTTTACAATTTTGGAAATGCATGGGAATGCTATAATGTATGTGTATTTAATTAAGTGCATACCTATCTTTATTATGTGGGTGTTTGAGTATTATTGTGAATATTACATGGTGGATGCGTGTGTGGGTTTGTGTGTGTGTGTTAAATGGATGACTATGTATATATATAATGTATTATGTAAGTGTATGTGTATACTCATAAATATGTATGTATTTTGGTATATGCATGTGTGGCATACTTGTATGGGTACATGTGTGTGTATATTATGGGTATGTGTAGATCCCCCTTCCTTTTTGTGTGATCGTTTGCGTGTTACAGCATTTCAGACTCGTTCGTGCGATCCAAACTCGGTAATAGGAGACCCGGACCAGATTCGGAATGTGCCCATTATGAACCTGATACACTGGCGATTCGAAAACCGACCTATGGGATGATCCAGAGATCCGTACCGGTTCGTGCGGTGAAGACCAGACGGCGATTCGGTTCCAAAATCGCGTCATTTCATGTGAGTGTTTGCTCTTATATCATTTTCTTATTTACCGTTGTCAGTAGGCATCTATATATTACTGGTATCATTTCATGTGATCGTCTGATTTATTTTACCAGTATGATTACCTGTATCACTTCATGAGGCATCAGTAAGTGTTTTCTTATTTATTTAGTTGATTTGACTGATTATCAGCGTCATTTCATGTGTTAGTAGTCTGTCCCTGGTGGCTTAGGCCTAGTATTGGAATACCTTAGACTGTAACTTGATTCAATCTATTGATTGGTTGGATTAGTTCATATTTGAGCATCAGATGTTTATGAACATTTTATTTAGAGATTGACATATTAGACTTATATCATTTCATGTACAGATGATTACCGTTTCAGACTCGGACTAGTTGTAAAGGAACTTGGACTGTAGAATAGATTGATCTTATGTTAGATTAGTTCGTGATTGTATAAGATCTATATTTTATCTGAATAATTATCAGACTTGATATTCCTTTATTCAAAAATAACTCAGTCAAGAATTTATTCAGGTATTTGAGGACATATTAGATGTGATGTTACTTTATTAAGAGATTAAATTCCTTGATGCTTGTTGATATATGGATTTAGTTAGAATCTGAGTTGATATGAGATTTACATTCTTGTTACTGGATCTTGATCAGTATTTAAATATGATTGTTTAGTTGGATTAATAGTTGTAAGTGTTTTCGAATTCATTGATTAGTTGCCGGAGTATTGATGATTTTATCGATGTTGATTATCAGATGTAAAGATATTCTAGATTCCATAATGACTGAGGATATTTTACTCATTATTTATGATTCGGTATCTGTTAATTTAAGTTGATCTCGAGGATAATCAGTAAACTACCTTTTCATGATTGGTTCTTGAGTTATTCGATTATAGAGATAGAGTTACTGTGAGAGTGCTTTCATTGATATCAGTGAACACACACACACACACACACATATATATATGGGGTTACTGTACCTCAGCCGGCAGGCTGAGAGAGTTCTCTCAACCGGCGGACGTGGCAACATCACCGCCCCATATCTGTCATAAATTTTGGCGGACAAAATCCTGAAAAATCCAGCCCAATTTAATGTTAGTCACCTCAACATTGTATTTTCCGAAAATACCCTCCCTCACAACTTTCTACCTTATGTAAAAAAGTTGGCTTTCAAAAAAATTACAGCTCTAAAATTTCAACCGACGATTCTGATCCAATTAGTTATTTTCTTTCACAAATTTGATCCGTTTTTTAAAAAATATATTTGCAACTGATGGCGCCTAAGAAATCATCCGTCGAAAAAGGTACTACAAAAAATGATATTTTCAAAAAATTTTAGCGTTTGTGTATTTTAATAGTTTTAAATTTTTCCAGATTTATTTCCGAGGTCGCAATTTTTTTTATTTTTTTTTAAATCTTGGAACCATGGTTGCAATTAAGAAAGAGATTTTGAAACTTTAGATGAATAAATTTTTAAATTTATAAATTTTGTAACACGACGATAAGGTCCTATTTTTTCAAATTTTTTTATTTCCTTCTATTTTTACTATGTCGCAGTATATTCTAAAAGTGATGTGCATACACTGCATGCGACCTCGGTCGCAGTTGATAAAATTATAGTTTCAGATTTGTGCGACTTTGAATTTTTTTTTGGACCTTTCCTTGTAGCCGAATGCGACGTTGGTCGCAGTATATGAAATTTACTTTTTTTTCTTACATACTAACGACATGGGGTCGCAATTGTTTAAATATGAGTTGTCGTCTCTTGCGACCAAGGTCGCAGTGTATTTAACGTCATTTGTTTTATCATACTTGGGTCGCAGTTGTTTCTGATTGCACTGTAGTCTTATGCGACCTTGGTCGCAGTGTCGAACCGGGTCGCAGTTGTTTCTAATTGCACTGTAGTCTTATGCGACCTTGGTCGCAGTGTCGACCCGGGTAGCAGTTTTTCTTATTGCACTGTAGTCTTATGCGACCTTGATCGCAGTGCGGTCTTGTGGTCGCAGCTGTTTTTGATTGCACAGTAGTCTTTTGCGATCTTGGTCACAGTGTCGGCCCTGGTCAAAGTTGTTTCTGATTGCACTGTAATCTTATGCGACCTTGGTCGCAGTGTCGTCCCTGGTCCAAGTTTATGTTTGCAATGTATGACTGCGACCGTGGTCGCAGTTTATAAAAAAAATATGCTTTTTAAAAATATTGTCGCAGTGTATGATTTCACTGTAGTCTTATGCGACACTGGTCGCAGTGTCGTCCGGGTGCAAGTTGTTTGTGTTTGCATTGTATGACTGCGACCGAAGTCGCAATTTATTAAAAACAAATATGCCTTTTACCCCTTATAATTTTTAAATGATCATTGGTCTGAACTGTTTAATTTTTCTTACTATGTAGGTAAACAACAGATAAAGGTTCGTCCTCTGAGATCAAGCCTGAAACCTATGTGCGAGTTCATGAAGAAATTTAAAAAGTACATTCAGGCAGATTTCGTAGAGGCGATGAACAATACCCCATTTGGCCCAATCTTCATGGCGTTCTACAATGAAGAATTTGGGGCTGAAAAGGGTCTAAAATCAAACGTTGCTGTACTGCGTATTTTAGACCAGTATGATAGGGATACAAGGACCTTTAGAATTGGGGGCAAACAGATTGAGTTAACAGTGGAGGATGTTGCCCTCACATTTGGTCTACCTATCATTGGGGCAGATTTTGTGATGAATAAAACATGTACGATGACAGATAGAGGGGTGATAAAACATTATTTCCCCAATATAAAGAAGATCACTAAAGTATCCATTGAAGATGCTTTGGATGATCTTCTTGTCAAGAAGAGGTGGAGAGGTGAATTCGATATGACACAGGATGAACAGCTTGAGCAGCAATTGACTTTACATGAAATTATAAGAGACATTCAAAGACTTGCAGCTCAAGACTTTACCACATTAATCATCCTATACATGTCGGCCACTCTTTCTTCTCTGGCAGTAAATGCACGGTGCCGTGGTATATTGTGGAACAGATTGCCAATATGCAGCTGATGAGGACAATATGCTGGGCAAAAGCTGTTTGACAATTCCTGATTGAGTCAATGGGCATCTTCAGGCAAACCACGTACGAGCTGCAAGGATGCTCCGTGCAAATAATTGTAAGTACAAATCTCATATTTGGCCAACATTGTATGAAATTTACCCAAAAAAATTGTGAATATTTGTGTAAACTAATTTAATTTTCCTTTTTTGCAGTATTGGCTATGTGAGAGGGCTCCTATTTTTGAGCCGAGGTCTGGTTTGGAGGACATAACCCCACGCGTTTTAAGATGGGACCTCCAAAATATTAGTAGATCTCTACTTGAAGTTGATCTAAATGAGATTGACAGCAATATTGTAAGTTAGACTTCTTTTATGTTCAGTACAAATAAAATGAGACCATAGTCGCAGTATTGAGCTGCACCTTTCGCAGTTCGTTTTGTGCCTGACAAACAATGTGCTATCATGTTCGCATTCTCCTGAAAATACCTTTTACATGGAATGCGACCATGGTCGCAGTGTTGAGCTGCATGGCTTGGCAGATAATTTGGGCATGACAAACATACTGCGACCATGGTCGCATTCTTTTCAAAAATACTTCATAAATAAACTGCGACCATGGTCGCATTATCATTATTTCATTGTTTTATTTTTAACTTACCTTTTTCTGTTTATTTTCAGATTTTGAATCGAATGGCCAACATCTCTATTGCTGAAAAAAATATGATTGGCCTTAATGTTGAAGGGGTAGAGGAGGAGGAAGAAGAAGCAGAAGATGAAGATGAAGAAGAAGAAGAAGGTTATGAAGGAGGCCATACATATAATGAAGCTTACATCCCGGCGGAAAAGGAGCCAGAACCGGCTGAAACGAATGAGCAAGAACCATTTTTGAAGGTTATTTGCCATCTTCACCGGATGTTCAAGCAGAAGAAATAAAACAATTGAGGTCTCAAAATCAGTACTTGAGAGAATATGTTTCTCAGCTTGAAAAAAAAAATTGAAAATATGAAGACTGAGAACAGAATCAAGGCTGAATTAAAATTAAAAAGGAGAGAAAAAAGAGAGAAGAAAAAAACAAAAAAGGCAGCAGAGGAAATTAAAAGTTAAGAGAAGAGGAAGAAGAAGAGCTGCTGAGAGCAGCCGCTGCTGCGAAGAAGGAGAAGGAGAAGAAGAGGAAGAAGAGAAGGAAAAGGAGAAGAGGAGGAGAGAAGTGGAGGAGAAGAGAAGAAGAATAGAAGAAGGGAAGAGGAGGAGAATGAAAGGAGAATGAGGGAAGAAGAGAAGGAGAAGAAGAGGAGGGAAAAGGAGGAGCAGGAAAAGGAGGAGAGGAGGAGGGAAGAGGAGGGGCAGGAGAGGAGGAGGAGGGAAGAGGAAGAGAATGAGAAGAGGAGGAGGTGTTGGAGGAGTTAAAGAAGAAGAGGGAGAAAAAGAGGAAAGTGGCGGAAGAGGAAATTACAAGGAAGGGTGAAGAGGAAAAGGAGCACAAAAGAATGAAGGAACAGATGGATAAGCAGGCTGAAGAGGAGAAGAAGAAAAAACTGGAAGAGGATAAAATCATGGGTTCTGAATCTATTTTAAATATTCCTGGAGAAGATATGCCAAGTTTTTCTCTGAATATAACTCAAATGATTCAAGAAATCCAAAGAGATAGAGCTTCTGAAGAAGAAATTCAAGAACATACTCCGCCTCAGAAGCAATCCTCAAAAGAAGCTGTTTTGGAATACTCTAAAGGAACGATAGAAAGGGGAGTCAAAGAACGCAAGCGCGCTGAAAGAGATCGCGATGACTCCGACTTTGTTTATCCAAAACAGAAGAAGAAAAAATGAACATCCTCTTCCACAGCGTGCGGCTGTGAATTCTGCCGCTGGTTTCGGCGACAAAGAGATTTCCTCCACTGAGCCAAAATCGAGAGAATTGACTGAAACCAGAGCATACAGAATTCTGCAACCCCATCAACAAGCTCTTATAAAAAATTTCTTCGACAAGTCCTTCTCTGAGTAAGTTAATTAATTTTATTATAATTCATATCAAAAAACTGTTATATCTTTATATAAGAACAATTAAATTGCTAACTTTGTTTTAAATATCTTGCAGTTCTACTGCGTATCAGGATACCGAAAACGAAATCATGATTACAAGGAATGTCATTGAGGACCTGATGTTCAGTAGAGACTTAGATGCAAACATTATTCATTTCTACATGCAGCATATTGAGAAAGGAGAAGGATTAAAAAGCATATTCTTCCGGAGCGAAGCTTGGGTAAAAATCTACTTTATCCTTTACGGTTTAATGTAATATCAATTGTGAAACAGACTAATATTCTCTATCTCCGTGTAGGCATGTACTGCGACTAAGATCGCAGTTTATAATTAAAATGTATTGCGACTAACTCAGGTACTGCGACTAAGGTCGCAGTTTATAATTAAAATGTACTGCGACTAACTCAGGTACTGCGACTAAATCATGTACTGCGACTAAGGTCGCACCTGTGATCAAGGTCGCAAGTTATAATTAAAATGTATTACGACTAACTCAAGTACTGCGACTAAGGTCGCGGTTTATATTTAAAATTTACTGCTACTAACTCATGTACTGCGACTAAGGTCGCAGTTTATATATAAAATGTCCTGCTACTAACTCATGTACTGCGACTAAGATCGCAGTCCATGAAAATATTAATTACAACGAATATAATTTTGGTAAAGAAAAGAGTGCGACCTAAATAGCAGTTGCTGGCCATCTTTATCAAATAACAACACTGCGACCTTGGTCGCTATATTAATTACTATAAAAATGTGTTAATAAGAAACGCTGCGACCTTGATCGCAGTCTCTTGTCTTGACTTAATGACTTCTTATTTTAATTAATTTTTTCTTATATTTTAAATTCATTTTGTATTTTATTTAATTTTGTTTTTTCTTGCCCGCAGCACGGTGTTGTAAATAAAAGTGAAGATCTGAAAGATCATTTCATCAAGCAGCAGCTGTTGAAAAACTAGACAGCTGATGTGCAGTACATGTTCTTCTCGATCAATCACAAACATAGTGCCGAAGATCCCGAATTTCACTGGACCTTGTTGGTATTTGATTGCGATACACAAGAGTGGTTTTATTACAACTCTTTGGTTCCAGCTGACAAAAAAGTAGTATATCAAAGCTTTACCAAAAAGATGCAAGAATAATGGTGAGTTGAAATTTAATATTTCGATTACTGGAAACTTGCATTTAATTTGATTAATACTAATTTTTGTTCCTATTGACATTGCAGAAAGAAAGATTATTACAGATTTTTGAGATTGATTTCAATAAATTAATGAGAAAAATAAATAAAATACGAAAAATGCCCCCAACAATCAAACAGGTATATAAATTTTTGACATCTCCTTACATTTTATATTTTCTACTTTTTTTTAGTACCAAAAATCTAATTTCAATTAATGATTACTCTATAAAATTTTCAGTGTTGATTGCGGTGTATATGTATGCAAGTACATGAATATCATAGCGTCTGGTAGTCCATCAGCTGTTGATAGTGTTACGGATGCTCATGTACAGAGACTAAGAAGTGAGCTTGCATACATGATACTTGCAGATAGAGAGAAGAGTTGGAATGAAGAAACAGAAATTATATGAAGGATGACATTTGAAGACTGACAGTTGACAATTTATTGATATAGCACAATTTTTTATTTTATAAATGTAAAAATAATTGCAATTGCAATTCATTAAATAATTATTTTGTTTTATTGATTTAATTTATAAACATTTCTATACATTTATTTATTATAAGTTCCATTGATTATTTCCAATCTACATTTGTTACACTTTGAATTTTACTATTGCGTATTGATATTAGAAACAAACATGCGTTCAGCAATTGTACTGCGATCAAAGTCGCAGTAATGACTTGTTTGAGTTTTAGCGTTTCCTTATACGGCCAGTGTTCTAAATATCGGATATCGGCGATATACCGGTCGGCAAAATTATGTACCAGATACCGGATACCGGGTGATATATCGCGATATGGTACTAAATACCGGTTGATATATTAATAGTAAATACATATAAGACATTATTAAAAGAAATAAGTTATTATCCAAACATCATATAAAAACACCATTGAAATACCATAATGAACATAGAATAAAATAAAATAATCTCTCAAGCAAAAAATAATAATTATTATCCAAATAAGTAACTATAAGGGCCGATATATCGGATATTTCATCTCGGATATCGGCCGATATATCGGCCACGTGGCGATATATCGGCCAATATCGGTCCAAAACGATATCCGATAAATTTTTGCACTTCTCGTATCGTTTTGAATAAAATACCGGTATCTCGGCCGATATACCGGTATATCGGCCGATATTTAAAACAATGTATACGGCGATACTTTAATCGAGACAGCGATAATGGTCGCAGTTACTTAATCATTTATCAGTTCCCAATGCGACTATGGTCGCAATAATGAACTGTTTTGGAATACGCAGTAATTTAATGTAAGAGTGTATTAACTTTTAAACTGTTTTGGATAACTGAACAGTCACCTAGAAAGTATACACTTTTTGAAAAAAGGTAGAAAATAAATTTGGGAGATATTCACGTGGTTTGAGACCTTAAACCTTTTGGAATTCTGGGATTACAAATATATAAAGGGTCATCAGCAAAGGATTATAAACATATTAAATTGTTTTTGCTTAAACTAGTTACTCTCACTGTTCGAAAATAGATTCAAAAATGTCTTCTCCACCGTCTTCACCGGAAAGAAGCCAATCATCTAATGATAATTAGATGTATAGTTCTGAAGCGATGCCTCGCTACGGATCAGAGGATGAGCTTGATACAGACGACCCGTTCTGAGAGTTCATTGATGAACCAAAATACTTACATGAAGAGGAAGAAAGCGAAGAGGAGATTGTCGCTGAAGAGGTGGAAGGGACGGAAAGCGATACGGAAGACGAAAGCGGTCATACTCTTGACGACGAATCTGACTACGATGGTGATGACGACGATTAGAAGTTTAAAAATTGTATTTTGTTTTTTTTTAAATATATATAACTCTGTTTTCTAAGGTTAATTGTGTGAATTAAAATTTTTTAACTACTATGTCTTGGTTGAAATGCTGTACAATTGTTACAAACCTTCATTTTAAATATTCTACTAATAGTCTTTATTGATGTTTGCGCCTAACTAATATACTGCGACCAAGGTCGCAGTTAATAATTAAATTATTTCACCCGAATAAAATTTTAAAATAAAGGTTGCGACTTTGGTCGTAGTTGCTGGCCGCAGTCTTATAAAACAACAACACGACGACCTTGGTCGCAGTTGCTGGCGGCAGTCTTAATCAACAACAACACTGCGACCTTGGTCGCTATGCATGTTAATATAAAGGAAACACATACCTATTGTACTGCGACCTAAGTCGCAGTCCATGTACTGCGACCCCTAGATTGCAATTGCTGAGCATCTTTATCAATAACAACACTGCGACCTTGGTCGCAATTAACCATGTACACTGCGACCAAAGTCTCTGACTACATTATATACAAAAAAAATTAAACTATAAAGTAGAATTTTGTAGCAGTAAAACTTTAAAGTACAACTACATACAAAAATAATACAGTAGAAATCAAAGAATGATAATAAATCTGATTATAATGACACGCCAGTGGCGGACTGCGACTTAATCTCTCTACACTGTGCGACCATGGTCGCACTTCATAAAAAGATGAAGTCTTTGTTCCTTCGAGATGGAGGCAACCCAAACCTACTTCTTCTGCCAATAAAAAAATAAATAGTAAGAATTTTAAAGATTAATCGGTATAAAAAAAATGATTAACAGGTTTAATGTAATACCAGTAACGGACAACCAGTCCTGTAATGGCCCAGCTCTTGGCAGTTAGCACATCTTCGATGCTTAACTTCCTTCTGATATATAGAATCTTCAAAACCAGACTTAAGCCTGGATGCAGCTCTAGGCCTCCCCTTGGTTGGTACAGGACCAATTGGATCACGTATATTCAATTCTTCACCATCTCGCAATACGACAACGGATCCACTGGAACCAACCGCAGTTTTAGGCTGTGATGAATGATCATTTCCTGACATGGCTCTGTATTCTCTAGTGGTATCTTGGGCAAAACTTTCCAAAACTGCCTCCAACTTTGAAAGATTTTCATCAGAATCAGCGACCATCTCAAGAATTGCATTAAATTTTGAACGAATTGTCCATAATCTAGTCGTCCGTGGAGTGCCCTGACTGGGAAAAGGCTTCATGCCATTTTCAATTGCAACATTTTTGTAACGAGCATCCAACCTCCATCTCTGAAGTATATATGATTCCGGTATATGTGTAACGTGATTGCGCCACAAAATACACAGAATATGTCTACATAGGATACCCTCTGTTTCAAATAACGAGCAACTACAAGAAACATGAAGTTCCTCACGCTTATCATAACTGACCTTTTCCCAGTTGTCTTTTGATTCTGAAAAATTACCAACCAAATATATTGATCCAGGTTTGTCATGTTCCACCTCTTCTGAAAATAGTGTCATTACAACTGCCCATTCCTTTTGGAACAACTGAAAAATCTTCGGTGTATACAACTTCGAAAGCTGTATCTCATATGGATTGGATGTACAATTGGGCACAGAATTCAAACCCCTAAAATCTTGAAGAGATTCAGATGTACGACGGGAAGCAACAGCTTTATCATATTGGTGAACAAATTTCACTAGTTTAGTGTTTGAGTTAACAAAACCATCAAAGAAGGAATTAATACTCTCGGACCTCTGACTGGTTGTCATTCCAGCACAGAAAACATCCTTGAGATATGCATTAACCCAATGTCCACGGAGCCTGTACATCTTCATCAACCAACTGTCATCTTCTTCTTCTAACTGATATTTTTCATTCATCAGACGCCATCGTTCCTCACAAGTACTTATATCGCGGGAGGTGTACCAAGCATGGAAATCGGAGACCATATCTTCTCCATACTTGTTTGACATTGGGATTTGTTGCTCGGCAATATGTTTCCGCACATGCCAGAAACAGTAACGGTGACGAGAAGTTGGGAAAACAATCTTGATGGCGTCACCAATCTGCGCATCCTGATCAGTAATAAGCAGCTTCGGTTCAACTCCATGCATGCACTTGAGCCACTTTTGGAATAACCAAACAAAAGTATCCCTCTGCTCATCAGCAAGCAATGCATAGCCGAACAAAATTGACTGTCGGTGATGATTTACTCCAGTGAATGGAGCAAATGGCAAGCTCAAGTGATTAGTTCTGTATGTTATGTCAAAAACGATCACATCACAGAACCTCAGATACAAGGAAATAGCTCTTCCATCAGCCCAAAAAATGCTTCTAAGTGTGCCCGCGTTATCGACTTCACTTGAAAAGAAAAATTCTGGATCGGTCTCGGCTTTCTCTTGAAAATATTTGATAATAGCAATAAACTCATGACCGCAGTTATTTCTACGTTGACGAGTGAAATCAATAACTTGTTGAGGGCTCACTTCTTCAAAGCCTTCTCCCTGGCTCATTGCATTCACAACGCAGGAAATATTTGAAGGCCGCATTCCAACATCAACCAGATTGCTCATAATGCTTCTGCTAATTTTTGAACGATGATTCTGGTGAGAGTAATGGTGATGTACCTTATCCGGGCTTGACAATTCATGTGAATGAGTATCAACAAATTTTGTGATAACCCAATATCTTTTGTCCAAAAAAAAACGAAGACGGATATGCATCTCAGCAGGACAAGCTACTCTAGTGTTAACTCGACGATGCACTGTAAGCCCCTCTTGTCATTTGTCACACAACTTCTTCAGACCTTCCTTGTTGCAGCAAAATTTTCTGCAAATAATCTCATAAGGAGGCTTCTGTGACTTATCTGTACTTTTTCTTCTCACGCTAAAACCTCTATTCCTTACAAAACAATTGTAGAAATTGTATGCTTCCATATCCGACAGGAACTATTTCCCTATAAACTTATCTGAGCTTCCAGACATTTCTACATGTGCATTCATATCCTACAAAAAACAATTACACGAATTAAATGAATATAAATATTTTTTAGATATCACTGTATTCTAAAATATAAGTTATATAAATGCGACCAAGGTCGCATAAGAGATGAAAACTATATTACTTCTTATTAAATACTGCGACCAAGGTCGCAGTTATCCGTATGAGAAGAAATCTATATTACTTCTTACTAAAGACTGCGACCTAAGTCGCAGTAAATAAAAATAAGATTTCACATACGACATGAAATCTATAATACTCTTTATTAAAGACTGCGACCTAAGTCGCAGTTATCCGTATGTGAAGAAATCTATATTACTCCTTACTAAAGACTGCGACTTAAGTCGCAGTTATCCGTATGTGAAGAAATCTATATTACTCATTACCAAAGACTGCGACTTAAGTCGCAGTTACCCGTATGTGAAGAAATCTATATTACTTCTTACAAAAGACTGCGACCTGAGACGCATACCCAAAAAAAAAGATTTCACAGCCGGAGAT
This sequence comes from Agave tequilana, assembly GCA_038442645.1. Taxonomy (NCBI): domain Eukaryota; kingdom Viridiplantae; phylum Streptophyta; class Magnoliopsida; order Asparagales; family Asparagaceae; genus Agave; species Agave tequilana. The sequence goes on from JAVJIF010027149.1 coordinate 15,780, forward strand.
TATTTTCAAATAAGATTGCGACCGAATATTAAAACGGTCGCATTTCTGAAACTTTAAATCATTTGTTATAGGTCGCAGTACCTCATAGACTAAAGAGAAAAATTCAATATTTAAGAAATTGTTTTTAAAAAAATGAAACAATTAAAACCTGTTGATCGGCATGCAAAGATGTCAACCCTTCAAGATTTTCAATATTCTGAGAGAAAGTAGAACCAGATGCAATATCTTCCATATTTAGATCGCCAGTAGACTGCTCAGACGCCGACATTAAATATTTTGGAGAAAAAATTGATCTGAAAAGATTTTATATTTTCAGAAAAAAGTATCGCAGGCTGAAAAGGAGAAAGTAGATCTTTCAAAAAGAGGTAAGGAAATAGGGGAAAAAGTAATTTATATAGAATAACCTAAAACCTATAAAGAGCGGCAAAAAAAAGGGAAAAAATAATAATAAACAATAAGGAAGGTTACCGAAAGAGTTGCTTTTCATAAGGGGTATTTGGTAATTTAACTTCTTCCTAAAAGCGTGTCGCAAGTCAGTGAAGTGACAAATTGAGCCACGTCACCACAGGCTGAGAGAGTACTCTCAGCCCCCAGGCTGATATATATTTTTCTATATATATATATATATTTAGAGTTTGATAGCAGTTATTATTTAATCTCAGTTATTGGTGACCAAGAGGAATAAAGTAGATTGATAGCGATGAAAGAATTGATTACTTGTTTATTGGAGTAATGGTTTACTGTACCAGATTACGTTGATATGGATTGATGTTTGATGTTCAAGATGATTATTGAGATTTTGAGTTGACGGATCATATTACTGTTATATCCTAGAGCATATGGATGAGATAGCACATTGACCAGACGGTACAATACATGTTACTGTATTATTTCATGTTACAGAAAGTTACTGGAAAATATCGTTAGACCGTAACACTCGGTACGGCTCTATTCATCGTATACACTGTTACTGTTACTGTTTACTGTTCTTATTACTGTTTACCATGTATATGATTACTGTTACTGTACTATTACTATTACTGTAACCGTATCGTCCCAGTATTCTAGTAACATGGATACTGATTGTTTTAACTGAATTAAATAATAATGTAAAAAAGACAACTTACACTGGGATTAGAAAAATTAATGAAGGAGACAACGTCTGTATTTTAGGTGGACCTAGGATATAGGTTGCCCAGCCGACTGAGTTACTGTAGGATTTTCGGGGGATGACTGGCATCCCATCTGTACTGTTTATTGTTCCACCGTTCATACAGTGAGATTCATGTTACTGTTACTGAGTACTAGCAGTACGACCTGGTTCAGTGTCAGGAAACTGAGGCCGTGGTCCCGGGTATGTACGGGACCCACCTAAAGCATGGATAATATCTCTAACCAATCAGTTTCAATAACATAGGTTCCGATTGACACGTGTAGTAGACATAGTATGAAATGTGTCTATTATAAGTGGCAATTAGTGTTCGCTGACATAATAAATAATAATGTATTTTAACTGATTATTTTTGCCAGATACATGTGTGTATGTTGGACACCCGATGATACGCCTAACCTGATTGGACATCTGACTCTAATACTAACTGAATCTACCCGCTTGATGTATAGATTGTGATAGACACCTGATTGGATATCTAACTGGACATATACTCTACTGTGAGCTATCCACATTATTATTTATTTACTTATTCATGTCATTTCTTATTCCAGTTTATATTATTATCATATGTTCACATTTATATGCATGTGCATCTTCCCTTTATTCTTACACATTCACAAGGAGTTTTGACTCCCTGAATTTGCATATTCAGATCTGTGGCTATTTATTACTGATCAGGTATTTGAAGAGGATCACATGCAGAGCTGGAGTCTCTCTTCTTATTATCAATATTTCTGCTCTTTTATTCATGTTATATTCTTAATTCTATCTATATTGCATCCAGTTGTCATTTTCTTCCTTTATTCATCTGCTATCATTGTGTTAGATATTTATATGTCATATTGCAGTGATATTAATTTATCGTAGTAGATTTTATAACTTGTTCAGGTTACTTCAGGTTTAACGTGTATACATGAGGTATTCTCCTCGCGTATATACGTCGCCGACTCTTGTCGCGACTCCGTTTCTCCGTATTTTGAACAGCGAGGCGTGACAGATGTGCAACAAACCTTTCAAGGGAAAGGAAATATGACAGATAATTGTGAGAGAGAGAGAGTGAGGGCATCAACTGGCTGATCCTTGGTGCAAAGATATCGAAGGGAAAGACGTTTGAGAGAGACCATATCCCAAATGAAGTGAAAGTCTATTTCTATATGCTTAGTACGAGCATCAAAAACATGGTTGGTGGCCAAAGCTAGAGCTCTCAAATCAAGTAACCCCCTTCATGATCCATCTGAATTTCACTCACTGGTCGAAGCTATTCAATACCTCATCTGGACTTGCCCCGATATCTCCTTTGCAGTTAACAAGGTCTGCCAACATCTCAAAGAATCTAAAATTGTTCATCTCGCAGCAATTAAGTGAATTCTCCGCTACTTAAAAGGCTCAATCTTTGCTAGTCTTTTCTACAAATGTGAATCACTTCAATTGAAGTGATATAATACGGGAAGGGAGAAGAAGAAAGAGGGAAGAAATTAGGGATTTGAGGGGATAAAGATAGGTTCGACTTCAGCACCCCAAAGATCTCTCTCCCACTCTGCACATCACCATGCAAAAATTCAAATTGAAAAGGACATCAGCATTCTAATCAGGATTTTCATTTTAATCAATTCATCATAGTTTAAATAATTAACTACAACTCTTAGCCTAATAAGGCTCCTACGATGAAGACAATCCCATCATAACCGATGTGAGATAAAAAAACACACTAAATAAAATAACAAAAAAGAAACTAGTAAATAATAACTAGAGTGATCCCCATCATTCTTCCGGCTTAAAAGCATTCATCTCTGATGAATGCACTGGTAACAGACAGCAGGCACGACCGAGTAAAATCGAACCACATCTCGCATCAATCAGACTAAGATGGGGGCCGGGGAGCAGTACTGATGCATTATGTCTAAGCCACGGTGGTGGAGGCAGAACTGACTTCCGTTACAGATTAGCCGCAGTTGGTGGTAACTCGAGCGGGATAAATGTAGCAAAACAACTCAAATCAGCTCCGCTGAAAACTGAACCGCATACCAAGATGCCAAACTCTTATGAACCTACCTTATTTAGAAAGATCCGCAGTGGATCATATATGTCAGACGGCCTCAGGGATAAGAGAACTCCCATAGCTGACGAAGACGGCAATAGCTCCATGATAGGTTTCGCTAGAAGATCTACAGGGGGTCGCAATAAGAGACTTTTCCACCTCTAGCTCTGGATCTGACTCATCAACAACTTCTGGATCCGGCTTTGACTCATCAACAATTTCTGATTTTGGCTCTGGCTCAGCCTCATTAACAACTTCTGATTTTCTAGCATCATCACCAGGGACGCTACTAATATGTCGACTCTCGACTCGTGACTCTATCCTCTTTAATGTGAAATTGCAATCTCGAGCTAGTCCAAGAATAAGGCCAAATTTCTCTAGCATGCAGTCGAGATTTTCTTCCACGTTGGCTCTGGGGCTTAGTTACGAACCCAACGCTTCGAATAAAACTCGAATCAGACTGAAAACGGAACCTGAAATGTTGTTGGACTGCTGCAGAAACTGTACCAGCACTAAACGAGAGCTCGTGGAGGCCTGATATGCTGCTCAAAAGCTGTATTAATCTTTCAATATCTCCGGGAGTCAGCTGTGGATCCAACGCTCCAGACAGAATTCGAATCAGACTTCGAGCGGGCCCGAAACGGACCCCGAATGGTTGTTGTACAGTTGTAGTGAACAATGAGGCTCAGGAAGCCGATGATGTCAGCTTTAAGCCGATGACGTCAGCAACATAGCAGATGACGTCAGCTACAACCATTGTTTTAAATATCGGCCGATATACCGGTATATCAGCCGATATACCAGTATTTTATCCAAAATGATACGATAAGAGTCAAAATTTACCGAATATCGTTTTGGACCGATATGGGCCAATATTCGAGATGAAATATCCGATATCTTGGCCGATATAGTTACTTATTTGGATTTAATTATTTTGCTTGAAAGATCGTTTTATTTTATTATATATTCATTGTGCTATTTCAATGATGTTTTTGTATGATATTTGGATAATAACTTATTTCTTTTAATAATTTCTTATATGTATTGACTATTGATAAATCAACCGGTATTTAATACCATATCGTGATATATCACTCGATATCTGATTTTCGGTATATAATTTTGCCGATCGGTATATCGCCGATATTCGATATTTAAAACACTGGCTACAGCTCGATCAACACCGGCACCCTCGTCCTCCTCCTCACCGTTGCCGCCCTCGTTATCGTCCTCCTCATTGTCACCGCCGCCTTCGTCCTCCTCCTCGCCGTCGTCGCCGTTGTGGGTGCCTTAGAGGAGGAAAGAGGAAGAGAGTGAGAGAAGAGGAGGAAGATGATGAGAGAGAGAGAGGAGATATAAGAAAAATGAAAATAAAATTAAATCACTTTTTTCTGGGGTTGGCCCAGGACAAACGGCAAAAACTGAAAAAAAAAATTAAGTTCTCTTTGTCAGGGGTTGGCAACCCCTGGACAAAGGAGAAAAATTGAAATAAAATTCTTTGTCCGGGGTTGTCAACCACAGACAACGATTACAACTGCCCCTCCAACATGCGACGCCATGCTGGCGGGGCAAAATTCCTCGCCGCTGACGTGGTGTTTCAGAAGTCAGATTTTGGAAATACCTTTGGAAGGGGTCAATTTTTAAAAATATTTTTTAAAATTGGATTATTTTGAAAAAATGCCCAATCAGAAATCAGAGTCTTCATTATATAATTGATGCTTGATATTCGATAGGTGTTTCACCATTGAGTAATAATCAGTAGCTAGCAACTTTCCATGCTTCATCATTTCATTGAAAATCTTTTTTTCCCCTTTTTGCACCGTCCCTTATAAGAACAAATAGGTACCATACATGTTAAATAAGACTGCAAAACCAAATTTGATTACCATGTTAGTTTGCCTGAATTCAGTGAGAAGTAAACAGGAGCATCACATCAAAGGTTGGGAAGCATGCATCTGGATCTATTCACATTTATTGGATAAATAAAGTACATAAGTGGACATGTCTAAATTACAGATTGAAACACTTGCTTTTGGCTAATTTAGCATCAGGTAAAATGGTAAATATCCCCTTAAAGAAATGGAGTTGTCTGATGTAAAGTTGGCCACTTCTTGAACTGTGGAGTAAATCTGGCTCACCACCATACCTCAAATAAAAACAAGAAGCTTTATCCTAAATTTTTCAGGTCAGCTAACGGCGTGTTTGGATGTAAGGAATCACAGTGAAGTGAGGAAGTGGGGAAGTATAATTGCTCATTTCCCTATCTATCCAAACACCGGAAAAGGAAAATAAGAAAACCCTCATTTTCCTTTTTCATCTCTCTTTTACACAACCATTTTCTCACTTCCAGAGTGCTACAGTTAATTTTGTGGTCATGTAAATCTCATTTATAATAAGTTATAGCATAAAACAGTTAATTTTTTGGTCAAGTAAATCTCACTTGCATTCTAATTACAATCTTTTTTTTATTTTTCTTAATTAATTTTTATTTTAATATTATTTTGCGGTCAACTTTGTGGTCAACTTTTCCACTTCCACTTTTCATTACCATCCAAACACCGGAAACGACAAAACATTTTCCAAACCACACTTCCCAAAAATCATCCAAACACCAGAAAACTTACTACTCATTTCTCTTTTTCCTAAAGGAAATAAATCTTACTTCCTACTTCCTCACTTCACACCAATTCCTTAAATCCAAACAGACCCTAAATGAATCATTTTTATCCATCGAGCTTTCTAAAGGACCTTTTCTGCATTAAATTAACTACTATCATATCCCTTTTAACTGCACCAATCCATGTTCATTTAGGTATATCCCTTGTCCTCGTCACCTCAGTCATCCCATCAATGACAATCATAGGCCGCCTCCCAACTGCCACACTTTTCGGACTCTGCTGCACATGCCATCTTCAAAGTTCTCTCTCATTTTATCCACACATGAAAACAAAATATAGTAGGCCAAAGTTGATAATGTACTCATTAGGCTAAAGCCTATGATCTAGGAAAATTGCACATGCATTACCTCCCATATGGAACATGCTTGTCAACTAAACACATGAACAGTCTTATCAGACTCGCTCAGAAAAAGGATTAAAAAATTTACTTAACTTTCACATTATCAAGTATAGTTGGGAACTGAAAGAAGACAATAACAGACGGTTAAAAAATAGAAGATTTACCTTTGGGAACAGGGCTCGGCAAGAGCCACACCAAGTGCCATAAAATTCAACAATAACAAGCTTTTCACCTGCTTGACTGAGTGCATTCAGGAACTCATGCGTCGAGTGAACATCAATCATATTTGGTCCAGCGTTCTTTTCCCACCACTTTGGTCCACTATTTTCAGCAACAGCAGCATGCGCCTAAAATCATAGTTTACAAGAGAATAAGTCAAAGCATTCATGTAGCAATTTCAGCCCAGAACATAGATGGCAACTGGTTAAACTTTTTTAGCTAAAATATACTTTCAATTTTTCAAGTAATACTGAGTAAAAGATGGAAAAGTGAAGAAAAGGAAAAGGTAGTTTTTTTTTCCTTCCTTTCAGGCTAGAGCAATAAAAACATGAATTGAAGGTCCATATTATTTAGCATTGTTATGCGCTTCCAGTCAGCTCAGTGGGAGATTAGTCCTGTTCTGGTGGTTGTTGGATTTGGTAAGAAGGAATATAATGTGCGAGATTGGTCTCACATCCAATAGGGAGATAAAAACATAGATGACTAAATAAATTTGGACACAAGAATCCATTGATGGATTTCCCCTTTGAGGTGAAATTGGCCTCCAAACCTATTAATCATACTATACGCACAAGATCTCACTAATTGAATCTTTAGTTGAGTCTCTAACCGTGGTATTCAGAGCCAAGGTTCCTCGGGTCAAAAGCCTGGATTCCCAGTGTTGGAAAAAAAAAGTTTATGTGGCCGCGGCCGCTTATGCAGCCCCATAAACTTATGCAGGTGACCATCACATTGAAAAAAGAGCCAAGAACTTCCATTATGTGGATAAGCTGCATAATCTGTTCTGTGTGTATTATGCGCCTGCATATCTGATTACAACCCACATAAACAATTATGCAACTTTTTTTTTATTTTTAGAAGTTAGATCTTTTACTGAATTAAACGCAATCCAATTGGATCTATTAAACCAATTAAACAAAATTCTAAGAGATAAGACCCAATCCCTAAACTAAAATCCCATCAGCCTCCCTTTCAGTCCAAAAAAGCGATCCCTCTTTCCCTTCTCTTCCTCTCCTAGGGTGCAAAGACTGTAACTTTTCATTTTCAACCTTCTTTATTTAATTTATTTCCAATTCTCCTCATTCCTCTTTCTCTTGCCTACAGGAGAAGGCTCCCGTTGATCTCTTAAATCTTCAGACTAGTAAGTAATCATGTACCTACTACTTGCCAATTTATCAGTTGTGACATAAGCAAAGATGTGAGTTAAGAGATAATAACTTTTCTTTTTTATTAGTTGTTGATATTGATTTGCAATTTCATTATTGGGGTTTCATCATATAATTCTTTTGGTTTTCATGATATAACAGAAAACTCCTTACCGTATTGTTATTTCCCTACATGTCATTCTGGTTCTTAAAAATGTTGTAAAAACTACTTATGTCAGTTGCCTGTAGGTTCCAAAATAGAAAGGATGTTAAATGAAAATTATATCATTTTCTCTTGTGCTCCTCTCTACCTCTACCTCTAATTCTCCTTGCATCTTCTCCTCTCTTCTTCCTATTGTCCCACTTATTGGCTTAACTGGAGCAACAGAGTTTAGCAATCACTTGAGTCACTGAGGAGGACACTCATTTTGCTCCTCCAAGTCATAGTCACCAATCAACCGGTACAGATGGAGCACAAGTCAGAGATTGCGGTTCAATGGTCGACTCCATTATCCTATCGGATTATCAATTTTGACTTCATCAAGTGAGTTCTCAAGATCTATTGCATCTTTACCGTCCTCTGAGCTCTAATGTATAGGATCCATCCATCATATCTCCTAACTTCAAGATCATCTATATCTCCCACATCAATTCCGAAACAAACTTCCATGTTCGTAAAATTGCTGACCCAATTACGAACCTCACGCTCATCATCCAAGCTTGTTCTCTATTCTAGAATCAAAGAGTGGAAGTGCTCAAAGGGTTTAAAGACACGGCTCTTGAACCGCCAAAGCAAAAGTATTGGCATTTGCTTGAAATGTGATGCTTAGGTACTGAGCATTAATGAGTTTCAACACATAACAGAAACTAAATTTTAAGTGCAAACTCCAGAAAAAAAAAATTTATGCCAAAGGAGTAGGAATAAGATGGTGAAATGAAGATAAAGGGAGAGTTGGAAATTGGAATCCCATGTGGGTTTGGAAGATCCATCTGATGTTGTCTAGTGAAATGAGAGGCATAATTTTGAATAGAATTAGATGAAATTCAAGGTTTTGTTAACTACTAATCAAACATTATTTAAAGTTCTTCAAAAACAGAAGGATGAGTAAGAAAACAGACACAATGAAAGCAGTTTTTGTGATATATAAAAAAAAGGAGACATATTCTAAAATCCATTACTATTATATTGAAAATTTTATGTTGTTTATTACAAGTTACGGTTAGTTCATTACACAATAGGTTATATTACCCGTAAACAAAATCTACTAAGTTTTTGCATTTCTAAAAGAAACTTTATCATGTTTCTACCTTTTCTGAATTCTTGGGAAAATTTCAACATTTAACATATGTGTGTGTATTAAAATCATTTTTGTGTAATTCTGCGTAAGTCGATTATGCGGCATAGAATCTATGAGTTATGTGTTGTCCAACTGTATGAATAGCATATACGTCTTTTATAACATTGTGGATTCCTATGACTGTAAGTCGTGATAGACATGAATAAGCATAAAGAGGAGCATCATTCACATGTGTCATTCATCAGCAATGACATTATTCAAAGAGTGCAAATTTCCCTCGTTAACCAACCTTGTGAACCTCAACTGCATGCACAATACTCTCATACTTGTCTACAAGATCACAACTCTTTGGTCAACCTCAAACTCATCCTTTGTGGTTTTAAACCTCTCCTCAATTTAAAGTTCTATTTTCATAAGTCATGCATCTATAATCTTTGGTTGGACCTAGAATTGGCCATCATACGGCATCCAGTCTGAATTGCCTACTCGGTGGTTTTCCATTCACATGTACCTATTAAGGAAACACCACTTAATAGATCGGGTTAGGAATCTCCTTGGGAAATAATTGACATGCATCTTAGAAAGGAGCATCACTTTCCAGAGAAGGAAGTTTGACCTTGTTACGTTAATTCTTATGGCCATATGCCACTTTACTTCATGTCGTTCTATCATCTAGCGAATTGGGTAAATCATAAAACTGACCATATGCATCGAGCATTCTGTTGGAATGACCAAAGGAGATTAATGGGACCTTTGTTTGGTTAATTGGACTACAACCCACGAAGATTATGGAAGCCATATTATTGTTAATCTTAAAGCCTTTGATCTTTCAATCCTATCTACGTGGTGGTGGATGCTCATCAATCATCAAGGTGTGTCATCAGACTCCCTTGGTTACCGATGGAGAAGTTTTTTTATCTCTCCTCTTGCTTGCTGAGTATTATATCTCCTTTCTATAGAGTGTTCTTAAAGTCACTAACATTTATCCTTGGGAAGGGCAGAAGACTTACCTCGTGCTTTTGGCTTGATCACTGAATAAGCCTTCTCATTTACCAAGTTGATTTCCCTCGTCTTTTTGCCCTCACGGAAGATTTGAATGCCATGGTTTCCTCGCAAACAAATTTTATGGCTAAATTTCTCAAAACTACCATGAATTGTCACTGCTTTCCCCTAGGGAACTACTACGAACTTCTAAATTCCCAAATAACTTCATAAGCAATTGCTTTTCAGTTTCCCCAAACGGTGTTAACGTTGAATGTGAAAAGACCAAATTGACCCGTGTTTTAACTATAATACCCCAGAAAACCCATGTTTTACACGTGCATAAGAGGAGTATTTGGTCATAAAGTGGTCGCGTGATGAGTACGTGACGGCCCCACAAACGACCAACTTTATAGAGAATTTTGGGAATTTTTTATTGTAGTTATTGAAAATTTAGAAGTTTTTGGTACTTTTATGGGAACATAATAGTTCATGGTAGTTTTGAGTAATTTAGCCAAATTTTATTAACATAAACAGAGTTTGATCACTCAAGTTTAGAGTTGGTATTAGGCCCGGGCCAGCCCAAGGCACATGGGTCGGTATGAAAAAAATCGGTATACGGGTAATAGAAATAGGACTCTGGGTCATGCCTATGTTGTAATATTTACACCTCAGTTAACTTCCAGCCGTTCTTGGGTTTGCCTCAACCTGGCACGGCATCGCCTACGAATGGCCCAATGAAGGCATGAATGGAGCTCTACTAGACTGGCACGATGGGCTAACCCGATTAATAGTACTCCTCTGAGCTCTCTTATCACCTAGTTAATTTATATCAAATCGATCTCAGGCCTCAATGAAATCGGACCTCATGAATCATATTCTCTCTCTCATTAGACTCATATCATTCATTGATTCTAATTTAATAAAATTTCTACGAGATACAAAACTAGAGAAGTTAAACTATTGTCAACAAAGGCCCAAGATCTACTCGATTGACTGTTTTAGAAACTATTAGACACGAAATGTGTGAAATAGACACGAGTAGACACAAACTATGCGGCCCAATTACGGTACAAATGGGCCGGCACAATTCAAACACAAACGTAGGTACGAACGGGCCGACTCAGTACGGCACGTAGGCTGACCCAGAATTCATTGGACTGGTAAATGGGCTTATAGGTTTAGACCCATATAGTACTCTGGGCCATGCTTGGGCCTAGGTCTTTTGATGTGGGTCGTGCCTAGGCATGACTAGGAGCGACAACACGGCCTATTACCAACCCTCCTCAAGTTCCTCTTTTGGACATGTTAACCTCGCACTAAAGTTGTAACACCTTTGATCTCTGTTATAGTCTCAAATGCCCACTCACACCCGAGCATAGTTAAGTATATAACTTTTTTCATAGTTCCTTTCTAAAAAATACTAGCTACAACTAATTCTTGAGTTCATAAAAATTGTTATATTCTAAACACCCTCTTAATGTATATCCCATATGAGACTATTCACTTAGAATTTATGGTGTGATTGCACCAGCACCAATCATTGTATCTCATCAGAACTATGGAATCATGCATGCTGCAGAGAGTAACACTAGAATGGGTGACCTACCAAAAGTTCTCGTTCGAGGCTTTACACAGCCATAACTCCAAAACAAGTCTCAAAGTTCAAGAAAAATGAGTTTTTCCCTTTGAGGTCTCTCTACATATCATTAGGAGAAGTATAATTGTCTATCATGCATATCAGCTTCTATGGATAGCCACTGCTCCTCTCATGGCTGAATTCCATATGTGGCTCCCCCTCCATGATAGACATTTTATAAGGAACAATATCTTAAAATAGAGTATAAGCATCGATCTCACATGTGTTCTCTATCAAGCTACAGAGAGATCGGCACTAGCTGCACCACCTTTATTCCTACAATACTCCTTGTCTATTTGGGACTATACCCTCGATACAAACTCCATTGACCACCTACCTCACTCTATTCCTGACCTTTGGGCTTCATGGAGAAAGTTAGATATTCAGTCTAACTACCTCAACAAGTGGGATGACCCTGTGATGGTGACCTTTTGGCTCCTTTATCTTAAATGCAATGGGTACATTTTAACTCTAATCAGCAGCAAATGACAATAACCTCACATGTTCCCTACAGAGGAAATTTGAAGTTAAGTGTGTTTTGTGCATCATGGAAGTAAAAATGAATGTAATGTGTGGGATTAGTCCCACATCAAGTAGGGAGATATATACAGTTAAATAAAGTTGCATGAAGATTCCATTAAGGGATTTGCGTTTGTGGGTCAAATTGAGTTCCAAGCCTATTAACCAACCATCATGTTCTACTTTTCCTAGTATGGTCCTTGGCTTAATCTCTAACAAGTAACATTTTGATCTAAAATATTACTCAACTAAAGTACAAGGTTTGGCAGAGGAGGCACAAAGGGCGTGGTTATGGCCATTCCAAATTGATTTCCAATTGGTTTGAGCCTGCGATGCACCAAACCTAATTGCTCCGTACCCAAATTTTGCACAGGATGCCATAAACATACTCTATAGTATACATTCCAAATTTGGTACTCCATCAGTTCTATGAGTTCTTTTCTTTTGGCTCTTGATACATCATTCATGCATCAGCATTCACAACCTCATATCATCATTTTCCTTACGTATATACTCATACGGCCAGGAAGACACATATATAACCTAACGCACCCTGATACTTTGAAGCATAACCCAACACAAGGAAACGTTGGTCCTAATTAAGAGAAACAACTAAGTCTTAGCATTCTAGTCTCGATTTCTCATCATCAAGATTGCTCCAGTGCACAAAATTAAGAATTCCAACACTGTAACCGATAAAAGAGAAAAGAAAGGAAGTACCTTGAGTCGACACGGCCGTTTAGGGCGGCAAGCGACGGCGGTGCCGGAGCCGGGCCGGCACCGGAGATTGATAACGCGCGGAGAGCTCGCGAAGAGAGAAGAAAGAGGAAATTGAGGAGGGGCGACGTTGGCGGAGAGGCGAAGAAGAACATCGGCCATTTAAATCGAGGACAGGGAGCGGAATTTTGTGGGAATTCTCGTTAAATTAGGGTTAGGGTTAGGGTTGGGTTGGGGATTTGGGGATGAGAGTGAATTGTGAATGCCAACTGCTGCAGCTGCTTCTTCTCAATCTGTCATAATCCATTCGATCCCTACATGAAAAGAGAATTCGAGAGAATGCGGAGCAGATAGAGATTCAAGCAGAGGAGGAACGGGACTTAACGGCTGGTAACGGCCGTAACGGCCGTCAAAGTAACAGTTATGGATTTGGGCGGGCCAGAGATTGCAAGACGGGCTCTGGCAATAGCAAAACTTTTGCTGATATGATTGGAATAGGTTGCGAATAAAATGAACAATTCGTGCTAAATTCACATTTCTCCAATGATTCGGAAAGAAATTCGTCATTCGAAAAAATGAATTATTCGCCATAATTCGGACAAATCATGAATAGTTCGTCAATAATACAGTGAATTTCGTCAATAACCGGAAATTATTCGTGAATTATCCATCAATAATTTGGAGTATATTCATCATTACTTCGGTTGATAATTCGAAAAATTTTCATAAATGATTCGTTAAATTCGTGAATTATTCGTTTCCCCAATCATTCAGCGACATTTTTCATCCATCATTCAGACAGATTCGCGTATAATTTTGGGGTGGCGGGGATCATGAATAATCCATAAAGGTTCATGAATAATTCTCCCAAAATTCGTGAATAATCCACGAATAACTCATAAACTTTATGACTATAGTTAATATAGTTATAATGTCGTCTCTAACTAGAGTGGAAAAATCAAAATAGGTTCAACAAATACTAGTTAAATAAGAAGCATATTGCCCAAATTTTTTTTTTTTTTTGTGAAGCATATTTATCTTTTCTGTTATCCCCATTTTGAATTACTTTTGAGAAAGAAGAGAAAACAAAATCATAAAGTTGAAAAAGAAAGTAAAAAAAGAGAATTGGAAAAGAATGAGATTATAGAATGAACATTTAAAACATAGACCGGTTTTATGTCAAAGCTTAGTATATTGAAATGACCACAGAAAATTCAAATGCAAGCAACATGAACTGAATTTTCCTTTGACAAATAAAACAGAGTTTTCGAATGGGCGCCAGCAAAACTGAGGACCAAAGGGTCTGCACAAAACATCTTTTATTTTTAAATAACCTCTTTTATTTCCTTGAGATATTAAGAAAATCTCCTGCACAAAACAAGCGCTTGAACAAAACACCAGTTTAAAACAAGAAGAGATGCCAAGACCTCGTTTGGCAAGTGGAGTTAGGGATTACCTATTAAGATTTTTGAAAAATTTATTGTAGAAGAATTTACGAAAACATAAGTTGGTTGATTGTGAGAGAATTTTTGTAAGGGACAAAGGGAACAAAGTTGTTTGGTTGCATGCGTGTGTGGCATTTTGGGGACAAATTAGACTCATCCGTCGCTAAAGCATATTCGGTTGCATGTCAGATGTTAGCAAAAGCGAGAAATATAATTACGAAAAGCTTTCCAATAAGTACAAAAAGGAAAAAAGTTAGAACTAATGCTTATGCTTATTAGATATTTTGATTTAACATTGTTTCACACCAGAAGGGGAAAAAGACAATTCTTTTATGAACCTGGCTGACGTGGAGCAATGGCTTCCATTTAGCTTCCTGTTCTGGGAACCATACACAATCGTTCGATGACAGTGCGTCTATATTAATCCGTTATGATGATACGGATGATTGTCCTGTTGGGATTGAGTGGACATAATTAAGAGAAAGCTTGAATTTCACGTCCTAGGGCCTGTTTGTTTCGCCGCAAAGCATCACAAGTCGTAAAATGAAAATGAAAAATGTGAACTGTAGCCAAGGTTCTAAATATCGGATATCGGATCGTTTCGGATAGGGGTTTTTCATATCGGATATCGGATATCGGGAGAGATATCAGAGATACGCGCGCATATCGAGCATTCATATCAGACACTATATGTAATGAAATATTGATAACTAAAAGTTCGTTTAGTGTCATAGATATCATCTACCTAATAAAAATGATTTAATATGCATGTAAAGACAGTAAAAAATAATGTATATTTGCACGCAGTCGTGCAATAAATAAGCTATTGCATGTCGAGCGATATATCGGGCAATTTATCGGCCGATATCGGACGACTTATCGGCCGATATTTTAAATATCGGCCATTTTTTACTGCAAATGATATGGCGAATGATTTTCCTATATCGTATCGGCAGCAGGCAAAAAAGGAGATATCGGACGATATCTCGGCGACTCGGCCGATATTTAAAACAGGGACTGTAGCATGGAAAATATATTATGTTTTACGGTGTTTGATTGATAAAGTGAAAGTATAAATGAGAAAATATATTGTGTTTCACGGTGTTTGGTTGGTAAAATGAAAGTGTAAATAAAAAGTATATTGTGTTTTACAGTATTTGGTTGGTAACGTAAAAGTGTAAGTGAAAAGTTGACCACAAAATTAACTGTAACAGTGATTTAAATATTATAAATACTATTAAATTAAAACTATTATTGAAAATTAAATTGTATTAATGAATTTAAGTTAAAATATTAATAATATTAATATTTTATTTATAACAATAATATTAATAAAATATCAGTATAATTAGTAAATATTACTAAAATATTAACTAAATAAATAATATAAAATTTAAATATTCTAAAGAACATTAATAAAATTTTAAGAATACTAATAAAACATAAATATTAAAAAATCGTAAGAAAAATAATAAAATATAGTTATAATATTATTAACAAAGTAAAATATAATTATAATTTAATAATAAATTATTGTTATAAGGAATTATTATTACAATAACATAATAAAATATTAATATAATAATAAAGTAATTATTTATATTAAAAAATAATTAAATACATAGTAATTTTATATTAAAATATAATATTGTTATATTAATAAAACATTAACTCTAAATAAAATAATAAAAAATTGGTATAAATATTAATAAAATAATAAAGTATTAAATAATAATATTAAATAAAAATAGAAAATTAAAATAGTAAAATATTAAATATTAAAACAATATTAAAAATAATAAAAAACTAAAGATTAAAATATAAAATAATTAAATAATTAAATAAGAAATTGAACGGTATTAAAAATATTAAATATTTAATAATATTAAATTATATATTGATTGTCAAATAACTGCTTTGAACTGCAAGTATAATACAAGTGAGATTTACATAACCACAAAAGTAAGATTTACATCACAAACTTAATTGTAGTAACTGCAAGTGAAAAAAAGAGAGTTGCATTTTGTAACTTATTTTTCAACAAAATAAACAGTGAAAAATGAAAAAGAAGTTTTACGACTTACGATTTGCGACATTTTGCAGCGAAACAAACAGGCCCTCAGTGATCGCCACCTCCTCGATGCGCTAGCCTCCATTTCTCCAAAAGCTCAGAAGAAGCCTTCTGCTAACTAACTGCACTAGCTACGTTCCCAAAAGAAACAACCAAGTACACCTCCAAAAACAGTAAGACTTGACTTTTATGTTGAATTTAGTCATCATTTTAACTGAAGCAAAAAAAGATGCGTCTTGGTTTTTTTTCTGTGAAGGCAAGGAAGTACAATATCAAAATATTCAAGAAAGAGATGGAAGCGAGGAGCAGAAAAAGGGAAACATATACAGGAAATGAGGAGGATGACGATCTTGGCTGGCCAGCGAAGCATACTAACTACTCACAAGAGAAGATTTGTGTATCATTTTGTACTCCGAACTTCATTTAGATCTCAACAGTAAATACTTCGCTCGATTAACTATCATGAAGTACACTTATTTGCTGTCCTGAACATCCTAAGGTCCTTGGGAATCTTTTCATGCCAATCATTGAGTTATTTTATGAATCAATTTCATTGTAGTTTTTCAAAACATCTCATGTGCAATACTGCCATGATAGTTAAAGATGCAAGAAAAAGTGTTTTTTTTTATTTTACTGACATAAAGATTCATGAAGTGATTTAACTAACATGTAAAACTCCATCAGGTTGTTAGATCAAAAAAACAGGGAGGGGAGAGGAAAATCACCTGGGATGACCACAAGAGAATGGAAAGCACCAAATGTGCATGCTCACATAGAAAATCTTGCTCAAATTTCACATCTCAATTTAATAAGAATCGAGAACAGTGCAAGAGAAAATTTAAGAAGAATAGAATCAATAGATCCCCTGATGGCTTGATACCAATAAAGCCTCCCTAAAGAATCTGTGGAAAGAAACATCCCACAAGCACCTGAAAGTAGCAGCTACAATTGCCATATTTTGAAGCTTTTCGCCATCAGATCCAATATCATTAGCTTGAACATGTATGTTAGACTTTGCTGCTGCTGCTTATGTTGTATATATAAAAGGTTGAAAGGTATTTGGCAAATTGGGCAACATCATCCCTAATATTTTAGATGAAACTTCCATGATTAACAATTTAACATCCTCAATAGGAAGGACCTGTTGGAGGAGAGAGTACAGTAGAGGAGATGAGGTCATGCCAGGTGCTGTTGAAGACTGCCAAGGATTCTACAACGAAAGGCGAAGGAACAGCGGGCAGGAAAAGCAGCAGCAGCAGAAAAAGACAGAGATCGGTCGACCGGTCCGGTCGACCGACGTGCACAATGTGCACAGGATTTGAGCGGTCGACCGGACCGGTCGACCGGAGAAGCTGTCTGCAGGAAGCCCAACTCTCGGTTTGTTTCGGTCGACCGGTCCGGTCGACCGTGAGAGGGAGTCGGTCGACCGGACCGGTCGACCGATAGTCGGATCTGGGCGAAAACTGCTGTTTCGGGAAGTTATATATTTTAGCTCTAATTGTAATTTTTTAGGGTTAAGTGCCTAGAGAAAGAAAAGCTGCGGACTCTCTAGTACTCAAAGAGATCCAGAGCTATTGTAATAATCTTCCTAATTGAAATCTCTCTCCGTGGATTGCCCCGAGGACGTAGGCAAGTTGGCCGAACCTCGTTAGATCTGTTGTTTGCGATTGGGTTGTTCTTCGTGTTTTTGATTTCATTGTTCTGAGATTGAGATCTAGGGATTCTCTGTTGGTTTGTTGTTGTGATTGTCTGCGCGCACAACAAGTGGTATCAGAGCTTCAGGCTACGCTTGGGATTCTGAGGATTCGAAGGGCTCCAGATCTGATCAGGTGGAGATCGTGTGTCGATCTCAGGTCAGAGGTATTGGTGTTCAAGGAGATCGTGTGTCGTTCTCAGGAAGACACAAGGAGGGCTTGTTGAATCAGTGATTGGAGTAGATCCGGTGAGAAACTCGATCTAGGGTTTCAAGAGGCAGGTAAAATTTTTTTTTTTATCTGAGTAAAGATCTATTTTCAATTGGATTATTCTTCCGCATAAATAGAGAATCAAAAGAAGACCTCAATGGCAGAAGAAACTACTTCCGTTAAAACAATGAATCACTCAAGGATCGAAGTTGTCAAGTTCAATGGAACTAATAATTTCGGGATGTGGAGGTGTGAGGTCATGGATGCATTGAATGCACAGAACCTCGAGGACACGCTTCTATTAGAAAGGAAGAAGACCACTACTACTGAGGAAGAGTGGGCGAAGATGAATAGGTCGGCATGTGGCTTGATACGTTCATGCTTGTCACAAGACATCAAATATCTTGTACAACATGAGACGTCAGCGAAGAAACTGTGGAATACTCTTGAGAAGAAGTACCTGACAAAGAGTGTGGAGTCTAGGTTACAACTTAAGAGTAAGTTGTATCAGTTCAGGATGCAGAGGGGAAACACAGTAAACGAGCACATCAACCGATATACGAAGCTTCTTACAGATTTGCTAAATGTGGATGTCACTGTAAGTGAGGAAGACAAGTCAGTTATTCTCCTGAACTCACTCCCACCGGAGGAGTATGAGACATTCACTATGACATTCATAAATGGAAGGCAAACCTTAGTTTATGATGAAGTGTCGTCAGCACTGATGAGTTATGAGACAAGGAAGAATGAGAGACATTCAGGTCGGTCTAGTTCATCAGCGGAAGCTTTGGAAGTAAGAGGCAGGAATTCATCGAGGAAAGGCAAGGAGGTGAGAGGAAGATCGAAGTCTAGGTCGGGCTTCAGGGATCTTAAGAAAAATCAGTGCATGTTCTGCAAAGAGATTGGGCACTGGAAGGTTGACTGTCCAAAGTACAAGGGGAAGAAGAAGGAATCAAAGTCTGAGGCAAATCTGGCAAGGGTGACAAAAGCTACAAGCGGTAAATCACAGGCAGATGGAGCAGATTCAGATTCTTCAGAGTTCTCTTTTTCAGTGACTACTCCTGTTGTAGGTTACTCGGTAGATAAAGAGTGGATCCTGGACACAGGTGCTACATATCATGTATGCCCTAATCGAGATTGGTTTACCAGTCTTGAGAAATTGGAGGGGTGTTCGGTCGTCATGGGCGACGATCATCCGTGCATCATGGAGGGTGTAGGCACTATTCCGATCAGGATGTTTGACGGAATGGTGAGGGAGCTGAAAGAAGTGAGATATGTACCTCAGCTGAAGAGGAACTTGATCTCTGTGGGTGCTTTGGAATCATTGGGGCTCAGTGTGTCTATTAAAGAATGTGTTCTTAAAATGACAAAGGGCTCAATGGTGGTGTTGAAGGCCGACCGCCGGAACAATTTGTATTACTTGAAGGGTAGTACAGTGACAGGGCAGGTGACAGCTTCTACCAGTCAAAAGGAAGATCTAACCCGGCTATGGCACATGAGGCTGGGACATGCAGGGGAGAAATCGATGCAAGCTCTTGTGAGGAAAGGGCTGCTGAAGGGTGCAGAGACCTGCAAATTGGATCTGTGTGAACATTGCATCATCGACAAGAAGACGAAGGTGAAGTTTGGTACAGCTTCACACTGCACCGAAGGCATTCTTGATTATGTTCACACAGATGTATGGGGACCCACCAAGACTGCATCAATTGGGAGAAACCACTATTTTGTGTCGTTCATTGATGATTATTCTAGGCGGTGCTGGGTGTACACCATGCGACACAAGAATGAAGTCCTAGAATTGTTTGTGAAGTGGAAGGTTAATCAGGAAAGGAGTACGGGAAGAAAAGTCAAGGTCCTTCGTTCTGACAACGGAGGAGAGTACAAGTCAGACCCTTTCCAGAAGCTATGTCTTGATGAGGGCATAGAGAGGCACTTCACAGTGAGGGAAACTCCGCAACAGAATGGGGTGGCTGAAAGAATGAACCGGACTTTGCTAGAGAAGGTTCGGTGCATATTGTCCAATGCAGGATTACCAAAGAAGTTCTGGACTGAAGCTTTGGGGTATGCATGCCATCTCGTCAATAGGTTGCCGTCATCTGCAATAGGAGGGAAGACCCCTCTTGAAGCTTGGTCGGGTAAAGCTGCTGATGATTATGATGTGCTCCGGATATTTGGATGTCCAGCCTACTATCATGTTAGAGAAGACAAATTGGATCCGAGAGCGAAGAAAGGAGTGTTTGTTGGCTTCAAGAAAGGAACCAAGGGGTTCAAGATCTGGGACCAACAGGACAACAAGTTCATAATCAGCAGGGATGTCACATTTGATGAGGCCTCTATGATGAAGCCTACGGTCTCTCAGCAGGTGGAGACTAACAAGACCAAGGAGCTATTGCAGCAGGTGGAGAGTGATGCAAATCCACCATCTCTAGAGGACACAGTGTCAGTAAAGATCATCCCTGAGGTGACACAGGGAGGTGATCAAGTTGCAGAAGAAGATGCTGAAGTTGTTGAAGAGGATCAGGAGCAGGTCATGGGTACTGTTCCAGATACTACTGCAGTTGGAAGACCACGGAGGAATACTAGGAGACCTGGCTGGCTCACTACAGACATGGTGATTGCTTATGCACTTCCAGTTGTTGAAGAGGCCATTCCATCTACTTTCAGGGAAGCTGAAATCAGTTCAGAAGCTGAGTTATGGAAAGGGGCTATGAATGAAGAGATGCAGTCTCTTTATAAAAACAACACATGGGAACTGACCAAGTTGCCCAAGGGGAAGAAAGCCATAGGGTGTAAGTGGGTATTTGCTAAGAAGCAGGGATCACTCCAAGAAGATAAAGTGCGATACAAGGCAAGGCTGGTGGCTAAAGGCTACGCACAGAGAGAAGGGATCGACTACAACGAGGTGTTCTCCCCAGTTGTTAAACACTCGTCTATTCGGATCCTATTAGCCTTGGTGGCGCAGAACGAGTTGGACCTTGACCAACTTGATGTGAAGACCGCCTTTCTCCACGGCGATCTTGAGGAGGAGATCTACATGACTCAGCCCACAGGTTATAAAGCTGCAGGGAAAGAGGAGTTGGTATGTAAGCTGAAGAAATCGCTGTATGGTTTGAAGCAGTCTCCAAGACAGTGGTACAAGCGATTTGACAGCTTCATCAGGAAGAAGAAGTACACAAGAAGCCATTTCGATCCATGTGTGTACTACAACAAGTTACCATCGGGTGAGTATATCTATCTACTACTTTACGTAGATGATATGCTAATTGCTTCTAGGTCAAGATCTGCAATTGATTCTCTAAAGAAGACTTTATCGTCCGAGTTCGAGATGAAGGACCTGGGGGAAGCAAGGAAAGTATTGGGTATGGAGATCAAAAGGGACAGGGAAGCTGGCAGAATAAGCTTGACTCAGAAAGGCTATCTGGAGAAGGTACTGCAAAGGTTTAATATCGGGAAAGATACTAAGACTGTTAGTACACCAATGGCGCCGCATTTCAAGTTGTCAGCGAAGATGTCTCCAAGGAGTGTTCAGGAGCGTGAGCATATGACTCATGTTCCGTATGCCAATGCTGTGGGTAGCTTGATGTATGCGATGGTGTGTACAAGGCCAGATCTTTCACAGGCAGTCTCTATGGTAAGCAGATACATGCATGATCCTGGACTGGGTCATTGGGAAGCCGTGAAGTGGATCCTTAGGTACATCAAGGGAACTGTTGATGTAGGCCTAGTGTTCGAGAAGGACGACACCGGAAAGCAAGAGTGCATAGGGTATGTGGATTCGGACTATGCAGGTGACCTCGACAAACGCCGGTCGACTACGGGGTATGTATTCACATTCTCACAGGCACCGGTGAGTTGGCGCTCCACACTTTAGTCCACAGTTGCGTTGTCGACTACAGAGGCGGAGTATATGGCCTTGACCGAGGCCATGAAGGAGGCGATTTGGCTTCAGGGTTTGCTAGATGACTTGGGAGTGGAACAGGAGATCTTGAAGATACACTGTGACAGTATGAGTGCCATTTATTTGGCAAGGAACCAAGTCTACCATGCAAGGACGAAGCACATTGATGTCAGGTATCACTTTGTTCGGGAGATTCTGGAGGAAGATGACATCAACTTGTTGAAGATTCATACTTAGGAGAATCCGGCCGATATGCTTACAAAGGTGGTGTCGGGAGTAAAGTTTGCACACTGCAAAGACTTGCTCCAGATCCTTCAGGTGAATTGAGCTTGCTGAAGCTCATTTGGATGAACTACGGATGGCTTGATCCCTTGGGCAAGGGGTACGTAGGCAACCAGATTGGTGCAGCCGCTATTGAGTCAGTGTTCGGCTCAGATTTAACAATCTTCACCGAGGTGGAGAATTGTTGGAGGAGAGAGTACAGTAGAGGAGATGAGGTCATGCCAGGTGCTGTTGAAGACTGCCAAGGATTCTACAACGAAAGGCGAAGGAACAGCGGGCAGGAAAAGCAGCAGCAGCAGAAAAAGACAGAGATCGGTCGACCGGTCCGGTCGACCGACGTGCACAATGTGCACAGGATTTGAGCGGTCGACCGGACCGGTCGACCGGAGAAGCTGTCTGCAGGAAGCCCAACTCTCGGTTTGTTTCGGTCGACCGGTCCGGTCGACCGTGAGAGGGAGTCGGTCGACCGGACCGGTCGACCGATAGTCGGATCTGGGCGAAAACTGCTGTTTCGGGAAGTTATATATTTAAGCTCTAATTGTAATTTTTTAGGGTTAAGTGCCTAGAGAAAGAAAAGCTGCGGACTCTCTAGTACTCAAAGAGATCCAGAGCTATTGTAATAATCTTCCTAATTGAAATCTCTCTCCGTGGATTGCCCCGAGGACGTAGGCAAGTTGGCCGAACCTCGTTAGATCTGTTGTTTGCGATTGGGTTGTTCTTCGTGTTTTTGATTTCATTGTTCTGAGATTGAGATCTAGGGATTCTCTGTTGGTTTGTTGTTGTGATTGTCTGCGCGCACAACAGGACCAACATGATTGGGGGTGAGATCCAAAAAGTACAGATGCAAGTCCAGTTGTAAGGGTAAAACAAAGTCAAGTATTTGATTAATGAAGTTCCATAACAGTTCCTAACCATGGGTCAAAATTTCTGTTCTTAGTCTAATTCCACAAACAAATTAATTTTGATATGTTTTCACTGATTTGATTAATGAATTTCGCGAGACCGAAAGAATTCCAGTAAAATGTTATATGAAAAATAAATCATGTAGCTTAATTTGATATTTCATCTGAATGTGGCAAATAGAAGTGGTTCATTAACTATATTGCTCGTAACTTGAAGACATGCCAGTACTAACTTCAGAAATGATTCAGACAAGCAGGAAATATTAACAAAACCAGGAAAGAATACATTAAAATTGTTCCACAAAAGAATATTGTGTATTGCAACTTACACAATCAAACAACAATTTGTATAGAGGAGAACAACACAGAAACATTAAGAATGTTGTGATTTACATGCAAAAGAACAAGGATAGGCCAAAGGTACATGGAAGTAGATATGGAACTAAAGCTCTTTAACTTCATAAAGCAAAGCAAAAGCCAAAAGGATAGAAGACATGCCAAGGTCATTAAGCTACATAGACTATACCATACCAGTGAATAAATAATATCAAGTATATTACCGAACCAGATAAACATCATTTAGAAGAAAAAAATGATCTTAAGATATTATAACCACAACCGGCAAGAATGATTCTAATAGAAAATTGAACGAAGAACAAAAGAAAATAATTAACATGAAAATATGACACAAGCATCAAGAAAGGTACGTCAATTATAACGATTTCAGAGTCGAACTAAAAGACCATATGAAGATTGAAACAATTTTGTAGTGTCAGCCACAATATGCTACAATATCAACAGCTAAAGCCCTTACAAAGTGTTGTACTGTTGTCATTTTATACAGTACGTGTTTACAGTTTACACTATACAACATTTATGAACGGGTAACTTTGCTGAGACACACAAAATGTGAGAAGGTAAGATTGACAACCATATTAAGCATGCCAAGCTAGAGTCACTGTTTAACCAGCAACCACCTAAAACTATGTGTGTCAACCAACAACAGCATTTAGAATATACATGTAAGTGAAAGATTTACAATACCATCATTTTCTACTCTGGAGAGACTCCAAATCTATCAAGCTTTTCTTTGAAAGGTTTGTTATAGAATCTGCAATTACTCGAGCGCTTGACTTCATATAACCACCTGAACCAAATTGGTTAAATAAAAATACTGCTCTATCAAAACATCAAAATATACACAAGAAGTGGAAGTATTTAATTCACCTGATGTCAGCATTACAAGAGGTATATCTTTCTCTCTAGCAAATCTGAACACTTTCTCATCCCTAATGGCCACTCCATCAGGACTGACCTGCATGAACACATAACTTGAATATCACAAAATGACTGAGGACCACCGGATGAAGTCCAGGAAAGCAACTTTAACTCAAATTAAATGATGGGAAAGGGGGGGAAAAACCGCTATGAGCACAATACTCATTACTTTCAAAATCCTATTCCGTTCTGATAGTGACATCTCTAGAAATAGGAACCTAAATTGGTATACATCACGCAACATGAAACTTTATGGCCGCTCCATTTTGATAATCTATCTCAAGTTCTAACCACACAGGGCATACAAAATCTTTCAGTTAATGGATTATATGCATGCTAAAAGCTGACAGACAGTAAAATCTTATAAAAAAAAACTGACATACATGGACTGAACAACTTCCATATGATGGAAATATAACTTTTCAGAAAGTCCAATTATTGACGTGTTTGGTGTATAACAAAGAAACTATTATAAAAGTTTCTCTCCATCTTGAGCCAAGCTGATCAGTCGCAACTTCCAAACTACCACCACCAAAACAAACTCTCACACAGATGCATGGAGACATGCATCAGAGAATCGAATACTGATCATCTTAGCCCAAGATGGAAAGACAAGTCTTCGAAAGGTACAAGTTCTAATGTGCTCAGTATCAAAAAATGCCCAATTTCTAATGTGCTTATCTAGCATGTGCTCTTCTCCATAAGTTCCTGAAAGGTACAATTCTTTTGTGCTCAGTATATCTAGCATATGCTCATAGGAGCATAGCTCTCTCTCTCTCTCTCTCTCTCTCTCTCTCTCTCTCTCTCTCTCTCTCTCTCTCTCTCTCTCTCTCGATCAGCCTTTACTTTGTTAAGTCTGTGCCTTGTTTTCAAAGAAAAGGAAAGTTCAACGTGGGTGGGGCCCTCATCCTGACCCAACCCACTCAATTTTGCAAGGAAACTATTAGAAAGTACTTATGTGAAAGTAACTTATGTCTTATGTATTATAGAGTATGCCTTATGGTTATTTATCTTGGGTTTATTTCCCTGACTTAATGTCATTGCAAGTATTTTTTTAAAAAAAAGTAATTCTCTAAGAAGGGGTACCTGTTTAAAGGTATGTGGAAATTTGCAAAAAAATTCTTGTCGTAAAGTTTTTTTTTTTTTAAAGCAATGTCAAACAAACCCCCTAGAAAAAAGTATATACAATGAGAGGTCGATAATAAGGCTTGTCATTGGGAATTGTACTAATCTATCACACATGATGAATACCAAAGAGCCAAATAGAATTACATTCTTCGCGCATAATAATACGACCCAATATAACAATACACATACCGGTAAATAGTTACAGGGGATTGCCACAAATTATTAGATATCAAAAACTGCTGCGAACAGATGAAAGAACCATGATAATGTAAAAATAGAAACAATATGGATCATAAAGTTTATATACCCATGATATACAGTGAATAAACAAGAAGAATAATACCTTCAATCTGCCTAAGGGATCTCCATCTAAAATATCTGTGCCCGCATTGTATATGATGAGCTCAGGATCAAAATTATTTTTAGCAACCTGAAATTCAAATATATACTTATTATCTATAACCCAGGTGAGTAATATTAACTATATTGCACAAACACAAACATGCCGACATGGGCACAACATGGTACACCGACACACTACAAATTTTAGAAAGCACATAGAAGATATAAGGTCATGTCTGAAACATGTGCCTGACACGTATTCAATGCGACATGGCTCAATATTTGAAATATTTGTGCTTCCTAGAATATTACGCTACCAAACAAATATACCAGGCTCATTAACCAAACTTTTATCAATCAAGAAAAAATAACCTACAAATGAAGTGTGGAATGTAAATATAACTATACAGCACAGAGATGCGCCCCATAAATAATTAACCTTTCCTGTCTCATCTTTGATTACCCTTTGTGATGAGAGAGAAAGACCATTCCTTAATAAAATAGAAAAAAAGATAGCCATAGCTCAAAATTTCATTGACGCAGTCCATATTACTTAAACTATCAAAAATTAGAGCATACACCATATCCCAACAAAAGTACATGATGGATCCATCTTCCGACTGACATCCAAATGCTATTGGAGGTGGTCGACTAGATTGAATGTTCCACCAATCTAAATACGTTGACAACCAAAAGAACTACAACTTCAAGCATGGAAGAAAATAAATGATAAAAATACTTGAAACCTAGCAGTTGAAGATGAGACGAGAAGAAAGCCAATCGAGTGGAGATGCCCGATAAAGTGTCATTGATGACTGGTGTCAAAATCAGAATTAACTCATCAACAACAAATTACAATCCACTAGTGTTTAAGAGCATTGAACAAACTGCCGAAGAAGGGAGAAGAAACTCCCAAAGTGGGAAAGGAAACCCTTAAACTGGGAGAAAGATTCTCCCTGGATAGAGAGTGCGGACACACACAACACCTCGCGACAATCCATCATTCTTTGTAAAAAAGTAGTATTAGCATTTGGTATAGGCGTGATTGAATCTTCTTGACCATGAAGTTAAAGACTCCAAGCGTCATCAACTGCAAAAAGTAGGAAAATATGCAAATTCTCTTGGGGATGCCATCTCTTTTGTCCTTCTTACCAATATCCAATAGCAATTAGCCATTAAGGTTGAAACTCTCTTCATCTATCCATTGTAACGTCACCATAAATTTTCTATTTTCTTTGTTCATATGGTATCGTAATCATGCAACACAAGAAGGAATCTTCAACATCCTAAAAGAAGTCTTGCTTTTGAGAAAAAAATCATGCATAACTTCATCCACAACTAGCAAGTACTTCTTCCTTCTATGTTTCATTGAGCTTCCACTAGCTTATAGCTAGAGACTTATTTTCTGACTTAGCCAAATTAGCACATACACAGAACTTTAATATTGTTCCCACTCAAATTGATATTATGTTTGCAGTTAAAGTATCTATCAAAGCCTGAAACATCGCCCAATATTTATGTCCACTGCCGATATTGCCGATACAACCCGACCGAGACAGTAGCTATATTGCTGACACGATGAGCCAAAACGGCCCATAAAGAGCTGATATTTGCCAATTCTGATACCAAACACCTATGGCTGATATCGATACTAATATCGAGATTTCAAATCATGGTATCTATAGTAATTCTATATTTATTGATCAAACTGAGAGTGAAGATACAAAATACAAATGAACAAACATTGAGAACGATGAGCAAATGTAAGAAGAAACAACAAATGCATACCTCAAGTGCTTTATCTAATTGCTCCAAATATTCTTTGGTTTTGGTTCCACTCTGAATTTGCAAAAACACATAATATAAAAGAGGAAAAATGAATGGAAAGGGAAAAAAATTGTCAAACATTATAATATCACCACATCATCTTAAAAGCACGGCTAATATAGAAATAACACGCTATGAAGCCGTTGACTTACCACTAGCTCTACCTTCTGATCAATGTATCTCTTAGCTTCATAATCCTGCAAACAAAACATAAAAGAGAGAATGAGACCCAGAGCTAGCTAAATTTCTACACAAGGATAAACATAAAAGTAGACATGCATAAAACTGGAGTATATGCATGGAGGATCCAAGGAAGTCATGTTACGGATAGAGGGTCTACAAAAAAGAAAAAGGCCATTTATCCAATATGGGAAAGCGGTGTGGTGTAGAACGACTTCTTAAGTTCCAACATAAAAGCGGGTAGGTTTGGAAACAAAGGAGTCGAAACCTTATCCCTTGACAAGATCAGTTTTTATCATTTTAGATAATAGACACATGATCAATTAGTATATTTGAGTTGTTAAACTACAAAGGAATACATCTTTATTAATTATGAAAAATCATAAAATATAATTACATAGACCGACGAGAAATCTTCTCCTTATATAAACCCATTAAAACTGAATCTTACTCAAACTATAGCTCATAAGATTACTAGAACTCTACAAGACTACAAATATTATTAGAACTTTATAACCGAACTTACCCATTATATGTAACATCTCCTCAAACTCATGATGGTATGACTGTTGGATTTTTTGAATTAAAATAAAAGAAAAATCTTTCATTTCAAATTTTGTTTTACCAAGTCAACTTTGACCAAGTCTCAGAATCTAAATCAGTTGAGAAAATATCTCAACTGCTTGAATTTTCTGTTGGAGTTAGTTATAACAACTTGAGTTCTAAGCTTATAATAGACCCCTCACTCCAATAGCAAGACACACAACTCATTTTGACAATATGATAGAAATCTTTCTATCATTTTGACAAATCTAGAGTACAATAATATTATTTGTACACTCTTAATGTAACTGAAATAGGCACAGGATTTTGAGTATCTTTAGATCAATAGGATAATAAAATTAAAGGGTAAATTATTTTCTCAAAATTTCATATAATTGGTGTGTAACAAAGAAAGGGTACTCAATGTGGTTCTGTAACTAAGGAACGCCAAGAGCGAAAAACCTCCCACCTGAGTTACGCCGACCTGGCCAATTATACTGATAAAATTGAGGTTTTAACTAACCCAATATTCTAAAATCTTTTATTAAATATATCATCAGCCTTTGTTCACCATAACTTTAGAAGTGATTTTGTTTAGGTTATAACCCTAATTCTATCACCATTTGGACATACCTGAATGTAACCCCCTGATCCCTCGTGTACGTATCACAGTGTCAGTACGCGATACGACGTATAATATTGATTTGACCTCCGTGGTAGTCCGATTGAGCTGATTTCAGTTTCAAAAATCATTTTTTAATATTTTATATTTTTTAAGATTTTGTGAAATTTTTCTGGATTATTTTGGAAAATCTCCGTAGTCGGTGTCGACCGACACCGATAATCGGCTTTACGATTTTTATTTCACAAACAGTGTAGAATTTTGAGAATCCGCTTTCACCATATATCTTAGAATCATATGATCTACGTTAGTCTATTTTTGGGGATTTTTCTGAATTTATCAAAAATCCGGCCAAACCGGTGTCACCCAGTATCGGCGAGACACTCCGGGATTTTTAGTTTGCAAACCGAGTTGAATTTTGTCAAACCGTTTTCATATTACATCTTAGAATAATATTCTCTATTTTCTGTAATTTTTGGGCACCGATCGGAGCTAGTCAATTTTTGACCCGTTAAAATAATATTTATTAATTAAATCACTATTTAATTTCTTTCTTCCTTTCTTCTCTTTTCTTTTTCTACAATCTTCCTCCCCCACCGCCTTTTTCAATCAACCGAACCCATTAAACCCCACCGCCATCTCTCTCTCCTCTAATTTAAAAGCCCCTCCTCTCTCTCTCTCCTCACTATCTTCCTCTCTCTCTCTCAAGCCGATCTCTTTCTCTCTCTAGCCCCCACACTCTCTCCCTCTCTCTCTGTGCAGCCCCAAAAGGGGGGACCCGTTGCCACCGCCGCCGCGACCCCCCGGCCGCGCCATCCCCCATTCTTCTTCCTCTTTTTCTCCTTCTTCTTCTTCTTCTTTTCTTTTCTTTTCTTTTCTCTGTTTATTTCCTCTCTCCATCTCTCTGGTTCTCTCTCCCTCACCCTCTCTCTCTCACTTGGCCGGAGCGGAACCGCCGCCGGCGGCCGGGACCGCCGCCGGCCAGCCCGGCCGGCCCGCGCAGGAGCAAGCAGCAGCAAGCTGCTGCTGCTATGATTTCCTTTATTGGGTTTGGGTAGAACCCAAACCCAATAACCCTTTTGGGTTCAATAGTAAACCCAATAAACCCCCAACCCGACCCGTGAACCCGATAACCCATTTACTTAAATTAATGGGTTTGGGTTGTGGATCTGGACCCGACCCGTTACGAGCCCAACCCGCATCCGAAACCCAATAAAGGTAAGGTTGCATAAAACCTTCTGCTATATTTCAGTATTTGCAGTTGCAATATTTTATTGCATATTTAACCCATTTCTATTACGTTTAGTGTTCAGGCGATATCTGGAGCATCCGGACTCCGAATTGGACGATTCTGGATCCGTTGCGATCGTGAGGAAGAGAGCTACCTTTTCGTGACTAGTTTGTGAGTGTTTTTCTTTTATAAATTATATTTTATCATGTTTAGTAATCTTAATTGGTTGCCTTATTTACTAACACTTGATAATAAAATGTAATTGTTGGTAAATCTCTATAATTAAACCATACATAATGTAAACATACATGATTGTTATCACACTTTATTTTCTTACCTGATTTATTAGAAATGTATGGATATATATGTATATATGGCTGATCGTTTCGTTATCGAGATTCAGAAGTTAACAATTGTCACCAGTAAAGTAACTAATAAATGATACTGTATCTAGAATAATTTGGTGGCACCTACTGTATTCAGAATATAAGAATCGTTATTCTTATTAGCAGTAGTTGACACTCGAGTAGATGCTATTACCCAGACACTAACATTAGTGTTCACACCATGACTTGGATATCCTATCACACGGGACACCGTTATCTCATGTACATGTATCACCATTACACAGATCCTCTTACACGCAACACTATGTCCCACCGGTACATAGAGACACCAATTCACTAGACATTATCCCTTCATTACTGCTACATGTATATTGTCACTATGTCATGGATACGCGACACTGATAGTTCATGTGCTAGGATCACCGTTCCACGGACATTCTAAAGCACTGAACGCACTAGATACCGTTATTTCATGATGTTCCATGTACATGTCTCACTCTTACATAGATACTGAGATTCATGACATTATTACTGTATGTTTGTGAACCACTGATACACTGAGATGCTGTTACACTGGATACCGCTACATGAATACTCTGTGCACAGTTACTTCATGTTCTTACACCACTGTTATCTAGACTCACCGGTATACATGCATTGATTGTCTATGTATGTATTCCTGTTACATGGATCATGGATTATATCATTACTCACAGATATTCTTGTATTCTCGTTATATTGATCATTGTTTATGTCACATGGATTATTGTTACATGAGTAGTTCGTCTTGTATTCCCGTTATATGATTATTTCCGGTTCTAATATTGATATTCCCGTACTGGATACATGAGCTGTTGATATGCGATGTGTGGAACTAAGTGTCACGTGGATCCAAGCCACGGGGGCCACCTCTAGAATCCCACATCTATTGTTTCCCGTTTCCCGTTATTGTGTTTCGTGCTATCAACAGAGCTCATGTCATGTTATCGTGTTACATGTACCATGTTCTGTACTTGTTCCTGATATATTGTATAGTGAAAGATAATAAAGGGAACTTGGGTATGGGGGAGACTTGACGGTTGACTAGATCTTGTCGGGTGGATGTCTGGATCCATTGTTTGTCCCACTGCAGGGGACGGGGTAGTGTTGGCTACCATCTGTTACTCATGAGCTCCTGTTTCCCATTATTGTTTTAGCTCATTGAGATCCTGTTACATGTTACAGCCTTAGCGGGCTGGCCCTGGTCTCAGCAGCCAGGGATCTGTTTAAGGCCGTTGTCCCGGGTTTGCACGGGATACACCCACCTGACTAGAGCTCCTCGACCATGGGGTTCCAATTAACATAATAAAACAGTATACACAATAGTGACGTCGGGAACACTTGTTATTTGGTCACTCTCTCGTTTGAATAATGGTACCCGTAGGCCATGTCCGGATGGGTTCGACTGAAGTGCGGGCTCCAGTATGAACTGCCAGTGGTATGAGACACTGGAAGAGATTGATTAAAATACCAGGTGGTACTGATTGCTACTATTGTCTAAATGACATGACTTGCCCGATATATGTATGCTATCTTGTTACTGGTCCTGATAATTTATCCGCTATCATGTTACATGGATATTTGTTACTTTACCTGGTACATGTTACTCTTTTTGTGGTGGCATACTATGCATGTTCTACATTGCATCTATTTGTTTTTTGTATACCTTGCAGACATCATTACTGTATGCATAGCCCACCTGCATGTTCATATTGCATTTGCCCACCTGCATGTTCACTTCTATCACGTCATCACCAGACAACAGTATTTATGATATAACCTAACTATAGACATGACTCGATGATAACCGGCTTAGTGATGGTATTAAACGATGTCATGTTTATATATTTCTACTGCTTATTATATCCTTATTATATGTATCACTAGCACAACTTTATGTATTATACTAGTACAACATTATGTATTATATATTATTATCGTGCTTGTATTACTATTGTATATATTACTGCCTCCTTCATTTTATCACTCACTAGGTCGCTTTCTGACGACCCTGGGTTTGCGTGCCCAGGTTGGAGATCCGCGTTACCGTCTCATCAGATAGTGCCTTGGAGTCATATAGGTGATTCCTCAACAAGACTATTCATAGGTATCTTTATGATTTATTGCTGTTATCTTATTTGTCCCTGTTTTATCTGTTATGATCACTCACCTTTTCTGCAGGTATTCTTGTACTTATTTCCGGCTGGAACCCTTATAACTAGGAGGTGATTCCCTGTACTGCGGCTTAACGTACGCGTGAGGTTGTTTTCACCTCGCGTATGTACGTCGCCATAACGTCTCCGTATCCTTGGGATCGGGGCGTTACACTGAATCTATCTAGAATTAGCCCTGATTACAAATTATCGTTGGTCCGAGCTTTAACTATCTTTCATATTTGAATCTGATGTAAATAATGATCGGACCATGATAAATTAGCTAGAATTGGAATCCTAACCATGTACAGGATGATGAATAGCCATGTGCGGTTTTACTCCCCATCTAACTTTAATTGGGATCTAATAAAGCTAGATTGCTTAAATGAATAATTTTTCTATAATTTAGTATTATAATTGAGATGAAGAGACTACCTCCTAATCTCATTATTATTTTAGACATTACCCTTAACTTATAATTATCACGTTTAGATTTGACCCTATTTAGACTTTTTAAACATTAGATTTCAATTTTGACTTTACAAACTATAATTTCTCTCTAACTAAGTTTAGAGATAAATTAAATATCTATATTGATATTTTCAAATATAGTTTTAATTGTCGAGAATTGGTCGAGATTCTTGGTTAGAAATTTAAATCAGATTCTTATTACATTTCTTAAAATTTGAAAAGTTATATACTTTAATATCTAGAGTAATGAAATAAA
This sequence comes from Agave tequilana, assembly GCA_038442645.1. Taxonomy (NCBI): domain Eukaryota; kingdom Viridiplantae; phylum Streptophyta; class Magnoliopsida; order Asparagales; family Asparagaceae; genus Agave; species Agave tequilana. Next base: position 49,447 of record JAVJIF010027149.1, read on the forward strand.
TTTTCAAAATTACCTTATAAGTAAAAATATTTTCTCATTTCACTACTTGTTTTATTCAATGAGATATTTATTATTGAAACTATATTAAATAAAAAATGTCATATGTTAATGTAACTTATTATACTTCTTAAAAATATATTTTTAAACTAAAAAATTTATATACCTCCTACTTAAGTGTTTTCATGATTTAACTATGAGAACATTCTTATACTTGCGGAAAATTTTAAACTTTTAATTTTTTATTCATGAAATTATGTGTGTATATATATTGAAATTATAAGTGCATCATTTTATAATAAAATTTATTAAATAATTGCTATATTTTACATAATCATGCACTTCAAACATTTCTTTAAAAGAGTTTACTTTTTTTTGAAAGAATATTATAATTTTCGTTGTTAATTAAATTATGAATAATTTTCAAATCTAAAAGATCTATAATGCATTTATTATATGCATGTATTATTTGTGAAAGCATGAACATGTTGCATGTATAAAAGAAATTTTATATTCTATATCCTAATCACTAAGTTAAAATAATGATGAGTTGCTTAAGATGAAAATTCAGATACTATTAATAAGATAAATAATAAGGCAAATTATGATGCTTTGCTATCTGGTAAGGAACCAATTTGCAGCCATTTTATAAGATATCAAATCTTATCTGTGACATCATCAATGTCTTAATAAAGTGAATAAAATGGATAATAAATATTTTCCTCTAGTACATGTATAGTTCTTAATGTTTTGATCAAGTACATGCTTAAGCTATTTTTTCAGATATATCTGAATTATATGTTAATTTTTAAACTTTGACTCTAATTGTGCATTCTGTGACATTTGACAAATATAAATTTCTTGACTATTCTTTAGCATATAAATATAGACACATATACCTTAAATATTTGAATAGTCAAATACAATGTATATATGCTTTATCATAAACCATTATGGTATAATTTGTTCGTTTTGAAACTAAGGTTACAAGGAAAACTTTTTAACTACCTTATCATTCCAAATGGGGGGAGACTCTGACAATTACCCAAAGACTTTATAGGTCTAATAAAAGATGTCAAGAGTCATAATAATGTGGTCATGAAGGGTTAAATCTCTAACTGTCACCGCTTGAAAATAAAAGGTTATTAAGCAATTTTCTGACCCTAAAAGCATAAAGTCATTCTGATTAAGGGTCTTTCTAGGAGTATAGTCCTAGTTTCATTGAGGGAGATGGGGTTAAGCCTATAGTAGAGTTCACCGACAGCAAAAATCTAACCTACTTGATTGAGAGCTGATTCCATGAAAGAGTTTCAATGTGGTAGTAACAAGCTGGACTGGTAAAACTCGTGTGGAGCATCAACCCGGATATTTTTATATCCTATGTGTAGCGTTGTAGCTACTACCCCTTCTCTATGGTGAGATGCACTTATGCTACAGCTAGGTAAGGATGAGTTTAACTCTTAATAAGTCTAACACATATAGTGTGAAGGGTATACTATCCAGTTGTAGTACCCGTGGAGGACTTACCTACGTGAGAGGAACCGTGATGGCCGCGGTTGGGGGGACAGGGCTGACTCTAGAAACTCTCATGAGTCGATTATTGTGAGTATGACCTTTAACGCTCAACCCGCTCGCTCAATAGATGGAGACTTATTGTGTGTGTATTCTATCAATATCTGGTAAAAGAGGCTAGTTCCAGGCGTAGTCCACTATGTCTCTCAGATGGTGATGAATTCACCAAGGAAGGTTCCAGGCGTAGTCCAATTGTCCCGAATTCACAGTATGATGCTGTCTAATTTCACTCGTGTTTTATGATCTGATGATTTGGTTGTTATTTATTATTGATTTGTTTTATTCTGTCTTCCCTGAAACTCAAGCTTTTGGAGGAGACTGTTGGATTTTTTGAATTAAAATAAAAGGAAAAGCTTTCATTTCAAATTTTGTTTTACCAAGTCAACTTTGACCACGTCTCAGAATCTAAATCAGTTGAGAAAATATCTCAACTGCATGGATTTTCTGTTGGAGTTAGTTATAACAATTTGGGTTCTAAGCTTATAAATAGACCCCTCACTCCAATAGCAAGACACATAACTCATTTCTCTTTTTTCATTTTAAAAGAAAACCTCAAGACTACTCTTCGTGAGAATGGCTTCAGTGTTAAAAAAAAATTTTATCATTTTTCTGAGCAACTTCTTCATTTGAGTAGAGGCTCTGCCCACCGTCCTGGGGTGAGTGCTCGTGAATCCGGGGGATTCTTTACCGCTAGGGGACAAGGTCAATTCAACATCTGGACAAGGAGACGGCCTTTTGATCCTTTAGGGCAGCGACATTGTGGCTACATTTCTCAGACCAGATTCTTTTGTTTTATTTTAATTATAATTGTTATTACATGTTAGAATAATTGTTGTTTTATCTTAATTTAATTTGTAAAGATATTGCATGTTTTAGAAAATAGTATAAAATTTTCAACAATGACATAGAGAATTTGTTTAATAAATATCTGAAAAATATTGAAACTTAACAAATATTAAATTGCAGATGCAGATGCCAAATTGTTAAACTGGAGATGTCATTATCGAAATTAACAAACCAAATCAAGCTGAATTTAACTTGAACTGAAAACTGAACCATGCACTTATGCGAAGACTATTCGAAAAAGTCAAATATTTGTTTCCTTGCATAGGATAGGAATTTTAGAGGTCCCTAACTCAGTACAAAAGGAGATTTTGGAGAACCCAAACTCGGGAGAATGAGGTTTTAAAGATCTTCAAACTCAATAAAGAGAATACCTTAAAAATCTCTAAACTCACTACTCGAAAAGATTTTAGATATTCCCAAACTCAATACAAAATTGTCAAATTCAAATAAAATCAAACAAAACAAAACCCGTCAATGCATCTAGAATGCCCAAAAACATGAGAATCAACACTTAAATCACCAAAACTTTGATAAACAAATGTATGACGAGAATAAATTCAGTGATGAGGTCACTAGATTTCCAGCTTGTCCTTTCTTTTGTTATGAATGATAATGATGAACAATAATCTTTCTTCTTGAAGTGAGGACTTGGGGAATATAGAACTAAAAAGAGAGGAAGAAGTAATGAAAGAAGAAAGAAAAAGAAAGATGATGACGCGTCAAGATGTGGTAGAGACTTAAATAGAAAAACCTAGGACTCTAACATCATGTAAAACTATAAAAAAATATATCTTTATTAATTATGAAAAGCATTACAAAATACAATTGCATTCTCTCCTTATACGAGAAACTTGAGAGAAGTTGGCATGATATGTGACTGTGTTAAGGAGGTCACATGTTTAAATCATGCCACTAACATTGTTAGAGAAACTTCTCCTCCATACTGGGAGAGGGTGGGAGAGGTCCACCCAATTTAAATTCTCTCCCTGTACACCCATACGAAATCCAATCCGACTCCAATCCTGGCTTGTAATATTATTACAACTTTATAAGACTCCAAATATCAATAGAACTCTATAAGCTTACTCACTTTTTATATAAAACATCAGTAATGTTTGAGACTTGATTAGTATTATTGGATAGATTTATCATTGTTTAAATGTTTAAGCTTCAAGGAGTACTTGGTCAAAGTTTCAAAAACATCCCTATATATATATATATATATATATATATATTATATATATATATATATATATATATATATATATATATAGAGAGAGAGAGAGAGAGAGAGAGAGTTTGTGTGTTAGACTTGAGTCCTTTATGCAAGATTTTGAAGCAAATTTTTTCCATTCAAACTCAATGTTATGAAACACATTGGAGATTCACTCTATTCAAATTGATCTGCACAATTAGGAGTTCACAAAAACAAAAACAAAAAAAAAATCAAAGTGTTTTAAATATTCTTATCCTAATGCATCAACTAGGCTAGAAATCGACAACCTAAGCCATACAGTGAGTTGGTTAGTTTAATGGTGTAAAATATTTGAAACCTAACAAAAAATATTACTCAAGGGTTTTTAAGTGTTGAGGTCATTATCAATAGTTGGACTAAGAATTTGCATGCCCAAAGTAATGAATCTAAGTAATATGTCACTTTAGGTTGCTCATTCATGCCTTGTAGATGCATGAGCAAAAAACTGCAAAACACTTTATTTTTTTATTTTTAGTCACTTTAGATGATGTAGATAACTTCAAATGGATCTTCAAGTTGGATAGCCTAATATTGAATTTGAACGGGAAGAATTTGGTTTCAAATACTTCTGGAAGTAACCAAGTCTCTTTGTGTGTGTGTGTGTGTGTTAGGGTTGTCATCTTTTTGTTATCTGAATTTTGGGATTAAAATGAATGAAACATTTTCCCATCTTGTTACGTATCGTGTGAAACAATATTGAATTGGAAATCCTATTGAAAAGGTGTGAAAGCCTAATCTTGACAGTGTGAAATTCTTTCATGCTACATTAACTTTTTACGTTTTTGGTATTCAAAATCCCTTTTGCTTTAGACCCTAATTTGTTTCCCCTTTAAAACCCAACCTAAATAGTCTTAAAATCCTTTCTCGAATTTGTCTCTTGTCATGGTGGCTTCCACAAAGTCAAGAATAAATTGATAGCTTAAGCCTTTTTGCTCATATCATCTAGTTTTAACACTTTAGGTGGTGTCGGTAGATTCACGCATGTAAGCTTACTTTGACTTTGAATTGCTGTGAATATTAAAAAGGTTGAAAAATCCATGGCGAAATTCTTTCACTACAATGCAATAACATTCAATGCAGCTGATAGTGGTCCTTACTATCAAGCCATGATTAATAATATTACGGAGGCAGGCCCAGGTATAAAAGGCCCTACAGGCTGACAGATTGGCAATCTATATTTAGAGGAGGAAATGAAAGAAATTGAAGTATATATTGCTTCAATAAAAACAAAATTGCTGCAGTATGGTTGCACGATCATGTGTGATGGCTGGAGTTCTCAGAATAGAAAGCCTATTGTTAATTTCATGATTTATTGTGATAGAAGCATGATCTACCATACTTCTGTTGATACTACTAATATCTCGAAGACTGCTGATTATATATTCTCGCTAATGGATAAAATTGTTGATGAAATTGGTGAAGAAAATATCGTGCGGATTGTAACAGATAATGAGGCAAGCTTCAAAGCAGATGATCACATGTTAATAGAGAAAAGAAAACATTTATTTTGGTCTCCCTGTGTAGCACATTGTATTGATTTGATGCTTGAAGATATTGGCTCTGTGAAATCAGTCAAGAAGACATTAGATGATGCTAAGATGATCACATCAGTCATTTACAATAGCCTCAAAGTGGTGAATTTTATGAAGCTATTTACCAGAGATAGATTTGTTGAGATCAGGTATAACACGGTTTGCCACCGAGTTTATTTCTATTGAAAGCCTTATTCGCTAGAGCAAGATTTGAAAAGAATACGTAGGACTACCGAATGGCGTGAATTCAACAAGGAAAGGAGTAGAAAAAGTGTGCGAGATAAGGCTTCTAATCTCATTCTGACTGACCGGTGAAGGCAAGAGAGGTTCAAAACATTATGGATCCTCTTGTTAGAGTCTTTAAGATAATGGACCAGGACAAGAAACCTACATTATCTATTATATATAAAGCTATGGATAGAGCAAAATTGGCTATAAAGGTATCAAATAAGAACTGAAAGAAGTATTGGAATATCATTGATAGAAGATGGGAGGGACAATTGCATAGACACTTGCATGCTGCTGGTAATTCATTTGCCTAGAAATTATATTTGTTGACTAGAAATTAAAACTGTCATATCATAACAATCATGTGCTTACATTATTGCAGCATATTTTTTAAATTCAGCACTCCAATATTCAAAAAACTTTTCTACACATCCAGAAGTGAGAAATAGATTAAAGGAGGTCATTAAAAGATTGAAGCCAGATTTGAATAAAGAAGTAAGAACTATTAATGAGGTAATAATAATTTATTTATTTCATCGATATAATGTTATGCAAATATTAACACTTGTGATGTGTATTCTCACAAATAAAATTATTTGTAGATGGAGTTGGAGAATTTGAAAACACACTGACTAGAAGAGCAGTGCAACAATCTCTTCCAGCTGATTGGTGGATTAATTATGGTGAAAAAGCTCCCAATCTGCAGAAAATTGCCATCAAAGTTTTAAGCCAAATATGTTCTTCATCGGGTTGTGAAAAAATTAGAGCACGTGGTCACTGATTCATACAAAATTGCGCAACCGGTTGACAATGAACAAGTTGCATAACTAGTATTTGTGCATTACAATATGCGGTTACGAGTAAGAAACTTGACATGCAAAAGCATGGTTCACAGTCGCGGTCTCGGCCGCCGACTCGGCAGGCACTGAGATGGATCGGTCTCGGCAACTCGGATCGGTATCGGGCGATACGCGCAAAACGCGACATAGAAAGCTCAAAAAATTCTGAAAAAATCACGATAAATCTTAAAAAAAAATGTAGATATCCACATTCATGTATTATATGTCCAAACAATATCACCTAGCACACTAAATATAAAGCGAAAGTATAAATATACGCGTCGTCGGTAAAAACATATCAAAATACATAAACAATATAGCAAATTGCACAAACTGCATTCATAAATACATGCTAATGTAGTTATTTCCACATTGAATTACGATGAGGTACAAAATCATCATCATAATGCCGAGTCGACCGAGTCAACTCCGATTCTCGGCCGAGTCAGTCTCCTCTGAGTTGAGTCGACTGACTCGTGACTCGGACTCGTCTCGGAGCGGGCCGAGACGGATACGACTCGGCTGACCCGTCTCCGACTCGGCCGAGTCTTTGAACCGTGTGCAAAAGCGACACTGATAATTATTACAACCTAATTGATCTGAATAATATTTTCAATGATGATGATATTTTGGATGAGTGGACTTGTGAGGGAGAACAGCCGATGTTACCACCAGATGACTTAGATTGGTTGGATGAAGGTATTCGTCGTAGTGACGAAAGTGGCGGTGATGGCGGTGATGATGGTGATGGCGGTGATGATGACAGCGGTGATGATGATGGCGGTGATAGCGGTGATGGTGATGACGGCGGTGATGGCGGTGATGGTGGTGATGATGAAGAGACTCATGGTGTTGGTGGAAGCCAACGAGGTGGTGCTATAACATGTGATTCAGAATTTTATGCCACACAAGATACAGATCATAGAGGCCGGGCGGGGATTTCGCATAGGCATTTGGATCGGTTGGTCGATTTCAATTTTAGCGATGATTATTCGAGTGGGCATGATAACTACTCACATGGTCATCATAGTCTTGAAGGCCATTTACAGGGATTGTGTTTGACATCTGGCCAATATTCTGGCACTGATTATTCTAGCACTGGTGAATATTCTTCTAGCAGCACTAAATATCGAGGTTTTGGGTATTATCGCCATGGAGCTGATATTGCACAACCCCTACCGCCATATTACTCTGATAGTGGATCCTCTGGCCAATCATCTCAGCCTACAGGATCTCACCCACAAACATATTATTATCCTTATGGAAACTATATGTCTGATTTCTATACTTATCGCGGGGATGATGATAATGATGATTTTGTGCCTTCTCGTAATTCAATGTGAAAATGACTATATTAGCATGTACTTATGAATTATTTTGTGCAATTTACTATATTATTCATGTTTTTTGATTTTTTTTCTACCGACGACGCTTGTATTTATACTTTCACGTCATGTTTTGAGTGCTATGTGATATGTTTTGAATATGTGATATATGAATTTTGATGTCTACATTTTTTTATGATTTGTCATGATTTTTTCATAATTTTTTTGGCGTTCTACGTAGTGTTTTGCGCGTATCGTTCGAGTCCGATCCGAGTCGCCGAGACCGATCCGTCTCGGTGCCGGTCGAGTCAGCGGGCGAGACCGAGACTTTGAACCATGTTTTCCTCCTCTTCTTTTCCTTGGAAAGGGACGTGGAATTGGGCGAATGTTAAGAAAGAACCTCAATTGAAAGTCCAAGTACCTCCAATAATCAGCACCCTGTGGGTGGGGGGGGCATGAGCTATAGATTAATCAAAGAATTATGTGTTAGATCTAAATTTATTCCATACAAAATCTACACATATCTGTTAGCCTCTTTATCATGATCAAAGGGAAGGAGAGTTTTAGGCATACCTGATTCCATCACAAAGAGGATGCCGAATGTTACACGATCTCGAGTACGCCGGAGTTGAGGGAGAGGATTCTTCTCTCCAGCCACCAAGTTCTCTTCTTATCCTTAGAGGAGATGAGAGGCCTCTAAGAGAGAGATGGTTATTGTTGTTGGTGGAGAGGGAACCCTACTCATGGTATATATAGCATCAAGAAACCCTAGTTCAACTCATCATAGATCTAGGCCCTTGATTTATAACACGAGTTCCACACGTGTAGATGAGTCCCACATTCTAATTTAAATACACTCATGGTTAAGTGTAATTGAAAACGTGTCTAGACATAAACCATTTAGGTTTGATCAATTCTTTATTGGGTCAAACAACATAGGTTAAGTGGGCGGGTGCAAATATCCAATTGACTTGATTAGGCCCAAAATAAATTAGACTTTAAAACAAAATAAGTCTAACATTATGTAATTAAGATCTTTGTTCAGAGAGAGAGAGAGAGAGAGAGAGAGAGAGAGAGAGAAGGTTGAAATTAGTCCTTTATCCAAGAGATAAAACTGCTTCATAATTGAAAAAACTGTATCCATATCATCAGGAGAATCTAAATCAGATGACAAATAAATGACAAATTTCAGAGAGAAAAGGAATTTGTTCAGTAAAGTGGATCGGTTAGAGTCTCATTTCCAAAGGAGGAGACAAATAAAACAAGTGTATGAGAGTATAATGAAGAATTCAAGCAGTGTCTGAATGAAGCAGACCTAAGCCTAATCTGCTCAGTTTTCCACTAGATAATTATCTAAAGATGCAGTTCAGAAAACAGAAAAGGAATCCCATTGTTATATCAGAGTAACATGAAGTTTTAGAGTAGTTCTTACAAAAGGATATATTTGAGAGTTGTACATATCCAGAATGTAAACTCTACCTGTAAGCAAATATAATATCAGTGGAACTTTAGAATAAATACTGAGAGACCAGCATGCTTTGAGTAAAAAGAACATACAATCATTAGAAAAGTCTGTTTCATGACCATTCCCTTGGTGAGCATCAAGATCAATAATCATTACCCTGTATACATGTGCAGATAACAGGGGTGAAAGATAAAAATAGTTCCAAATTATACACTAAAAGCTGCTCACAGGGCACCATTGTTCACATTTTATGAGCATCTGACTCCTACCTCGAGATATTCAAGCGAACAAAAGCATACTGAATGCAGAGAGAAATATCAGCATATACACAGAATCCACCTCCTTTATCTGCTGAACAGTGGTGAAAACCTCCACCAACATTGATGGCCCATCCTCGCTCTTTCGCAAGTTTTGCTGCCAAGATGGAACCCCCAGCCTGCACAATTAACATTTTTTTTGGCAACCAAACCTCATAGTAGAAAATCACATAGGCTAGCACAAAAACTCAAACCTGTTTGCGGAATGGGTAAAGCACCTTTTGTTGTACCAGACAGTTGGGTAGGAGTGCAACAGGAGGTACCTAACATAGAATAAATCTGAGATTTTAGATACATTAGACAACAACAGAATAACTGGGCCACGTAGCACAGTATAAACAATGTAAAACAAAATGAATATCATTTGAGCATTTTAGCCAATGATAGTTGGATTATCATTTTTTTTTTGAAAACTTTAACACTATAAATAAGCTCAAGCAGATTTCTATTTTACAAAAACATCAAATGAAGAAACCAAATATCCAAAAGGAGAGAACAATGACACGGTTCAAGACGCTTGGAAAAATGTTGGACTCTGGGAAATAACATTTACCACCACCACATTCTCATTGAACTTTTATGCCAAATACATGCTGGAAAATAGGGCATCACATAAATCAAATCAAGTCTTACTCTCGATTTCTTTTTCTTTTCACATAAAGCTAATCTTAAGAACATTTACAATATTTAGGGAGTGACTATTGTATGGTGCACCATATTCAAATACAATAACAAAAACAAACGCATTCTGATATACCATTTAACACCATCAGTTAATGAAGTGGGCTGTCCAGTTCTCAAAGAATTTGTCTCTATCATGGTTTCAAATAGCAGTTGATTCTGACATATATCGGCAATATCATCCTCGATCTTGAGGTACCCAATACGATATTAACCATATAATATCAACGATATTAGTACTAAAAACCATTGACTGTTTGTGATACCAATACCGAGATTTTAAACCATGGTCTCTATGTTACTTATTCTACGTAAAGCATTCCTTAAGTTAAGCTTACCTATCTTTTTCAGACCGTATTTATACTATACTTGCATCATATTTACATATTTAAGGGAAAGTGCCACATTTGTTAATTGGTTTTAGAGATAGTTCAACTCCTAGACTTGCACACATTTCTTAGTCTAGCTCTCCTTGTATCATTACTCATCCATCCCCCCACATTCCCATTTCAGCTGCACTATTTTTTGAACTTGGCCCCCAATTGTTCACCATTTTTTTTTGACCAATTAAGCATGACTGGCCTTATATCAACCTTACAAAATTTCCTATTGATCAACAGTACTAAAAATATATACAAAAATAAGTAGTAATAAAAACACAAACAAAATTGAGCCACGCCATCTCTATGAAAAGATACTCTTCAATTTCACCCTAATGATGAAAGATTGTTCCTAAGTAAAAAAAATTATCCCCACATTTTGTCTTGCAAACGTCATCCACTCATTTTTAAACTTGAAAACAACCCACATGTTAGTTATGAAATATCATGGAATAAGGGTTGATCCTATTCATGGGGATTCCGTAAATATCCCATTCAAAAAATAGAAACAATTGAGACTTTATCGGAGATTGGATGCAGTTACTAATTCATGATCTGGCGTGTACAGAATGAAAACTTCATTCTCGATTCTACGAGAATTATTAGCCATATATCAAATCTGTAACACACCAATAAAATGTTCAAATGAAGTCTAAAAAATGTAGAATTACCTCAACAATAATCGAAACCTTCACACTGCTCTTGAGACTGCTCAAATACGATTCTGTATGCACCTGCTCAAAATAAACCGTCAATTTGGTATGCTGACCAATTCAAATCAGCGTTATGCACAAAAACACATCTCCTTACCACCAACAAGTCATCTTTTAAAGCCTCCAACGGCTCTACCACTCGATTCTTATCCAAAACACCTTCTTTGATCAAAAATTGGCATATCCGGCCCCATTTGAAGAGTCAAAGGGATGCCTGCACCCAAAAAAAACCATAGATTCCAATCAAGTGGAACAAGAATCGATCCAAACCCTAAACCCCAACCCACAAGCTAAGCATCAACTCACAGCTTCTCGATTCCGAGGAAGGCGATGTCGTAAGCAGGCGAATAGACCACGGGGACCTGAGGGTCGTCAAGGACTCGGTGTGAATTTCGAGAAAAGTTGCTGAAATTGGAAAAGGTTGAGTCTACCTTAGAGCGGGGAACGTCGAAGTAGAGCTTGCTGGAGAGAATCCGATTCCGGCGGAGCGCCTCGGGGCGCCGCCGTCTGAGGGTTTCGGCGGAGAGATGGACGAAGACGTGGTCGCCATTAAAGGCGGGGGGAGAGAGAGAGGAGAGAGAGCTCTGAGAGGGAGTGCGCGCGAGAATAATCGTTGATTTCTCGACTGCGTGAGACCGAAGCAGGAGTTCGCTAAACAGAGTGATGCAGGTCACAGTGGGGGAGTGGCGACTCTGACGAGTCGCCAGCACTGGGATTTACCAGCGTGTGACACTTGGCGACGGGCTAATTTTTTTTCTTTCTTTTTCTTTTTTTTTTGCCGCTCTTTCGTGAACATAAACTCTTTATTTTCCACTGAAATGTGTGTGTTGATGCCTGGACGTGTAAAATTCCGTGACAAAGGGGAAAAAATGTGAACACTTTCTATTATAAACATGCATATTATGTTATGAAGCAATAATCAGTGTTATCTTGAAGGCCACTTAAAAACAACCAACAAAACTAGTTATTTTGGGTACAAATAACTCTCAACACAAAACTGAGATTGTTTGTGCTTAACCATACCAAATTAGTTGCTCTTATATTATGTTCCACTGTCTAAACAGACAATAAAAACCAGTCTCTAAGAACAAGTAACCCCACATGTGACGAGCAGTGACTTTTTATATTTATAGTCCTGCATGAAATGAGAGAATTTAATATCTACAGCAATCTAATATTTTTCTGAAAAAATATGAAGTTAAGTTTATCCAAATGTGAGAATCTCGTGCAGAGTTGATGGTGGGTCGTGTCGTGTTTTTCATGATCAAACCCGCTCATGGTTCATGTAAAAAATAGCTAGTCCTAGGCACGACCTAAGGTACGATATGAATTTGAACATATACTCTCAATGTACTAGTCGACTGGAGACTGAGCTGGCCCATGTGTTATATGAGGTCAGCTCACTTGTGCCTCTATTCATACTTGAATCGTGTTGGTCTATCGTATTTGAGCCTCCTACTTTGCGTCTAATTTGTACCTAATATGATGAAGGAGAGCGATCGCTTGCGCTTCTCACTCTGCCGTTTAGTTTAGAAATTGAAGTGGTGATGAAACGGCAAATGACTCAAATTAAGGAATAAGTTCTAATTTAAATGACTAATAATCTAATATTTTATTAAATAATACATAAAATCGGGCCTTCAATTAGTAGCTTAATCTGAGCTTTATTCATGCCATGCTAGGCTGAGGCAAGTCCAGACACAGCACGAAAAATAAAGTGGACCGTAATCTTAGGTTAAGATATAATCAAGAGTACTTTGTTCATTATCGACGTACCAACGATTTTTGTTCCGGCCCAGGCCCATTACAGGTCCTATTCATATAAGAATATTAATCTGAATGTGATTACTGCGGACAAAAACGCAAAAATTGCATCAAAAGCCTTAGCGGGATCAGTCCGGCCCAACAAAGTAATTGGATCTACTTGTTTAGTTGAACCCACAACCCGAAATTGCTGTGCCTTAGCCAAAAAGGTTCGCACCGAAATCTCTCTCCCTCTCCCCGCTCCTCGTCGCCGATTCCTCCGAAATTTTCTTCTGAAAGATTTCTCCCAAATTCGCCATGGCGCTCTCCCGAGCATGGCGAACTCGCTACCTCTTCTACGCCTCCCTCATCCTCCTCATCCCTTTTCTGCTCTCAGGTGAGATCTCTTCTACCAACCTCAGTCCCTCCCAAGATCTAATCTCTGTTCTCGATCATTCAGTGTTCGGCCTGCATCGCGATCAAATCTCAGACGAGCCAAAGAGAAAAACCTCGAAGAAGAAATCAGATCACCTTGTCCTCGGCCCCGCTGCCGGCCAGGGCTTGCCCAATCGCCTCCAATGCGAAGGTAAGCCAAGTTGATGAATTTTTTTCAATTTTGGTGGAGGTCGATCTAGGGTTTAGTTTAGAGCCTGTCTTTTCATCTCAGGTCTTAAAGCTTTGAATAAAGGTGATGCTTCAAGATCGCGTGAGGAGTTTAATACAAGCGATGTTGTCTCCTTTGTCACTGTTTTCACTGTCTATGAGAGCGCTCTGACATCGGAATCGAGTAGTTTGGTGACTGTTGGGGACATTTCTTATAGCAAACAAGAGAGATCGTTGGCTGTACTTAATACGTTTGTTGACTTCATCCAGGTACTTGAATTGGGACCGACACTGTTCTCCTGTGAACTGAGAGCAAATTTTATGAATTTTAAGCTACTAATATTGATTTTAAAGTGGAGATATGTTTCTGTACCTTGAGAAAGAAGTAATCCATATAGGAAGCACACTGCCACCACTCAGGAAGATGCACATGCATGCACATGAATATGCTAGTTTTATTAGCACACTGCCACTACTCACGAAGATACATATGCATGCATATGAATACACTAGTTTATCATAAGTGAGGTAGTCCAAACGATGGAAAGCATAACTTGTATATGATGTTACATTGATATTTTGATAATAGAAGGTACCCTAAACTCATCCAATACTGGGATACTCAGATGCTTGATGGGTACTTGTTAGATCCTTAATGTTGTCTAAAACTTACGATGTGATGTTTTAGAGATTGAGAAGTTAAATAAATCTTATGCATGAATGATGTGTTCACAATGTCTTCTATTCCTTTGAAGGGTAAGCATCAAAAAGTTCAACACCAATAGTTCCTTTTAGGAAAAAAAAAATAGTTCAATCAATATTACTTCCCCTTTATCGTTTTCTTTAGATTTTCATTGGAGTCACTGGCGTTCGGATGCCATTTTGGCCTTTGAACAATTTGCTTTAGTAAATAAATTTAGCAATCTGCAAGTCGTTATTACATATTATATGTTCAGCAAATTTTGCGCTGGTGACTTGTAAGGTGTCAACTATTTTGGGCTCTAAACTAGTAATCTGTGGTCAGCAGTCCAAAGACAGAAGACTTCAATTTTTTTATAGTGGATTCAGGATAAACAGAATGTTTTAAAGGTAAGGATTTGATTGAATATGATCCACAAACATTTTTCTTGCGAAGCAGCATCATGTCCGATGACGTATGGGACGTGACACTTCTTGCTGGGCTATTGCTGTTTTATGCACATCTTTTTCCTTGAACTTTTCTGTTGGCATGTTGTGTCATATAGCAATGAGTGCAACTCCTTGGAATAAAATTTATCATCCATCCTTCTTTTTTTCTAGTTCAAAAGAACTTTGAAGGGTTGCTTCTTGACTGAGGGAGCTTAAATTGCATGACAATTGACAAATAATTAAAGTAGGTTTCAATACCCATTGGGCTCTGTGGGAGTCTTTCTCTTGTCAATTGAAGAATTGGCACCATTCTTTGGGTTGGCATCATGCTGCAGCCAGCTGTAAAGTGGTCAAAATTTTCATGGAGACTTCTCAATGTAGAGCTATGCACCAAAGCTAACTCCATTTTGATGGAGAAAGACTTAGACGACGACAATTATCTTTACTCAAGTTGTATTGTGTTTCCTTTCAGTTAGTGCTTGCCTTATTGAATCATATTCCTGACGTAGTATTATTTTTTTATTTCATTAACTTCTTTGAGACAATGTATTGTTTGTGAACCATCTGACTCACATGGAAACAAACTGAAATTGTTAACTATTTTGACTTTGCTACTTGTTTAACTTCATTTTCTTATATGTAGAATGCTGCAGGTGTCAATGCCAAGAAGCAGCGTGATCATATTGACTGATCCTGCTTCCAATTTTTCAGTGAGCAGAAATACTGCAAGCATATTACCCATTGAAGGAGATTATTCTCGGGGGCAACTGATGCTTCAGAGAATCAGATCTTACATTGTAAGACCATGTTGTCCTTAATATCAATTGATTTGTGTTTAATATTATGCTGTTGTTTTTCCTGTTATGGATTGGTACTGATATGTTGTTGTTCCTCTAATCCTCATAAATTGGTCTAATAAATTACCATGCACGAGTATTGTGTCATCTACAGTTCTTGTAGTTTGTTTAAGGAAGCCTATGTTTTTATGCTTTTGGAGAATGAGATTCAGACTATTCATTTGCTTCGTCAACTTATAGAGCGATTTCGAGAGAGAGAGAAGTTTGCATATGGTCTTTATTGATTTATAAAAAGCTTATGATAAGGTACCAAGAGAGGTATTATGGTGGTCATTGATGAAAAAGGGAGTCCCCATCAAATATATTGACATAATCAAGGATATGTACGATGGAGTAATGACAAATGTCAGAACTTGTGGAGGCATAGCAAGTGATTTTTCTATCACAATTAGATTACATTAAGGATCTGCATTGAATCCATTCTTATTTGTCATAGTGATGGATGAGCTTACTAAAGCTATTCAGGATGAGATACCGTGGTGCATGCTATTTGCTGTGATATTGTCCTAGTCGATGAGACGAGAGCTGGGGTAAATGCTAAATTGGAGTTATGGAGGCAAACTCTAGAATATCGAGGTTTTAGATTAAGTAGGGCCAAAATAGAGTATGTGGAGTGTAAATTCAGTAAACAGGGAATCTGAGATTATAGTATTGTGAGACTAGATGGAAAAGAAATATCGATGAGCAATTATTTTAAGTACTCGGGTTCTATTATCCAAAAGGATGGGAGATCGATAGTGATGTCAACCATAGGATCCAAGCCGGTTGGTTGAAATGGAGGAGTGCAACAGGAGTTTTATGTGATCGTAACATTCCATTATGGCTGAAGGGGAAGTTTTATCGGACTGCTATTAGACCAGCTTTGTTATATGGCACAGAATGTTGGCTATAAAGAGACATCATGCCCAGAAGATGAGTGTAGCAGAGATGCGCGTGCTTCGTTGGATGTGTGATAACACGCGAAGAGATAATGTGAGAAATGAGGATATTCGTACTAAGATAGGTGTAACCTCTATAGAAGAGAAGATGAGAGAAAACCGTCTACGATGGTTTGGTCATGTGCGACGTAGACCTACAGATGCGCTAGTCAGACGAGTAGAGCATATCAATTTGGGCAAGTTAAATGAGCGCAGGGGACCAAAGAAAACATAGATGGAGGTAATACGACAAGATATAGAGGCTAAAGGTCTTAGTGAAGGCATATTGCTCGATAGGAATGAGTGGAGAAAGCTGATCCATGTGCCCGATCCGGCGTAATTCTCTTTTGGTTCATGTAGCCTACCCCAAATACTTGGGACAAACGGCTTAGTTGTTGTTGTTGTTTTGTTGTTGTTGTTGGAGAATGAGATTGTATATGGCAATAACCACATCAGCACAATTATAAGGGATCTCTTTTGTTACCATCTGTAATTTTCTATGATTTCTCATCATTTGGGTACCTCGGTGTGCATGAACTGAAACTTTGAATTATTAGAAATAGTGTTACCCCAACCACCAATTGTATTGTGTTTTTCATGTTTGAGATGGTATCCAATATGCCTTCTATTCACGTTATATACTGTACCTATGTTTGTTGATTTTTAAACTTATGCACAGTAACACTGTTGATCCATGCTGAATATCATACTATGCTTATTCTCTTTTCATTTTTTTTGTTATTTCTTACTTTAGGCTACATTGCCGTGATTTGTTCCCCCACAACTTCATGCACTCGCACTCAAAGAAGTTTGTTCCAAATCCTGTCCTCAATTCTTGTATGCTTAAAAAATTGCAATTTTGTTTGTCAGCCTTTCACCGTATAGCCATGCCGCATGCGCATAAACAAGAGATGAGAACCACATAATGAAACCGAATGAAATTTTCGCTAATCAAGGCACTTAAGAAACTTTAACGATTCGTTGCAACTTCATTGCCAATGATGGGACACACTGCTGGTGTTTTGCAAAACTGCATCGCTGTTAAAGATAGGCCCACCACAAGTTTGTACCCTCCTCTCTGACTCTAAGTGAACAAGCTCCAGTTCCAACCCAGGTAAACAAACCCCAGAGGCCCAGGTCATGCATGGAGACGATTTGACTGCAGCTTAGCTAAGGTAGGTGCTACCCTGCCCAGGCAGGCTGCTGCAGGCCAGGCTAAGGGCAGTGACAAATCAGGTCAAATTGAGTTAATCTGGGTTTGGTCAAATTGGGTTCTTATTTTGTTTGGCTATTTTTTGCAAGAATCAAGGTTTCATGGTGATCAAGAATTAATCAACTTGTTTTTTTTCCTTAAACCTAAAATCAAGATCTAAGAAATTCTAAAATTAAGTTCTATGCATAGAATCATCATTTACATGATTTGTTTTTTTTAAAATTGGCATGATGATTCAAAGTAGAACGTGCACAAACATGGAGTCACATCAATTTGTCCTTGAGGAATGATCAAACATACATGATCAATTAATTTCAAACTTAATCAACAATTACAGTTTTATATTTTTTTTCTTGGGAACATCCATTCTGCACATCCTCATCAGCTTTGGCATCTTCAATGAAATATTCTGTTTTACACTGATGCTGGGATCGATGGAAGTTGAATTGGTCATTGTTATTTCAAATGCTGATTATCTCTATATACTATTATTAAAAATTGTGTCAGTGGATAGGTTGATCTCTGATATGCCAATTTCTTTCATCTCATTTTCTTTTTTTTGATTTGTCCTATTACAAACTGCTAACATTTTTGGAAGTGTAAGGATGTGGAATATTTTATTCTTTGCATTTATCTCTACATGATCTGGATTTTGTTCTAAATGTATGTAGACTATTATTCTTAATGCCACAGAGGAATTCAGCTGTTTTATGCATGCATTAACTTCTTTCACACAAAATTAACTTCTGCTGCCTGTTTCAATAATATTGTGTGCTTGCGTGTAGGTGTTGAACTTTGTGATGATATTTTTATTATGCTTGCAGGCATTTTTGCAAACCAGGCTTGAGCAGCTGCAGAAGCTGAAGTCTGTGAATCATACGTGTTCACTGATTCTGATGTTGCAGTAGTAGACGATCTTGGGCATATATTCCAAAAACATCCTCAATTCCACTTGGCTCTCACCTTCCGGAACAATAAAGATCAACCTTTGAATTCAGGATTTATTGCAGTTAGAGGCACTCCAGATGGAATTCTTAAGTTAGTTTAAAACATTTTTTTCATTATGTGATTTCCCCCCTTTTTATTATTTTATTACATGTTTGGATTTTTGATTTGGTATTTGAAAATAACTCATCACTTTTGGCTGCAGGGCAAAAATATTTCTTCAAGAAGTCCTGGATGTGTACATCTCAAAATATATGAGGGCTTCCCGCATGCTCGGGGATCAGTTAGCCCTGGCATCTGTTGTAAAGTCTCATTTACCACTTGCTGCAAAAAGATTTGGCAAGCCTGAAGCCTTCTCAAGCGAAGTCAATGGTGTATCAGTACTTTTTTTGCCGTGTGCTGTTTACAACTGGACTCCACCTGAGGGTGCTGGGCAGTTTCATGGCATGCCATTGGATGTACAGGTAAGGGTATCATTTTGGGTCCCAACATATACCTTCATTGTTGATTGCATGCTAGTTTGTTCATCATATAACTAATAACGTACTTTTTGGCATCGGCTTTCCAGAGCTAGATAATCCTTACAATGAGATGGTATTTTGAGCTACCGATTGATAGTTTTCCACATGGAAATTGAAATACTTGGAGGGCAAGATATAATAATGTGTATTTTCTCTTTATATTGTTTCATATCTGTGACTTCTTTTAACTTGACAAGCATTGTTGTGTATAATGCAGTTAGGGAAAAGGGAAATTACCATCTCCATTTCTTGTGCAACTTAGAAGGCTCTTCTCTAGGCAACAAATTAGAGACAATTTTAAACTTTTTTATGAATTATTATGTAGAGAAGCCAGAAGAAGTGCTGAAAATATGGGGAAAATATTGGCAAGCATGGTGAAGCAAAAATTCATGCTCATGTCTCACAACTTGTTCTCGTTCTAGAATTGTTGAAGCTAGATCTTTTCACAAATTAAATTGGAAAAGATCGAGGACGAAGAGAAAATTTACATGTGATATCACTTATGCTGCGTTGGAGTCATTAAAGGGATCGAGATTGATAAGCATCCTTACTCTACACTGCAGAACCAGTGGATTAGGTTTGAAATTCATTAGGGAGAGCTAACACCCCATTGTCTGAAACCAAAACCCTTGTCCAACATCCAAGTAATTACACTGACAAATCCGCATGCTGCTTTTCTCTTTTGCCCATTCCCCCTCACTAACCATCCCCATTTTATTAGCAAGTGTTACTTGACATGGTATGGGACATAGGTCGTGGAGTGTTCAGAGGCACAAAAGTGCCTGGTATGGGGGCAAATCTACAATTTTATGTATTTGCATGCTAGCATGTTTAGTTATGCAGGTAATGAATTAATCCACTTAATTAATTGTTCATAGTGGTCAGAGTAAATATAAACCTTTACTCAATACTCCTCTCTTGTCCATTTTCTCTCACTATCCATCCCCATTTTACAGTAAGTGTTGCTTTGGCATGGTATGGGACGCAGGTCGTTGAGTGTTCAGAGGCATAAAGTACCCAACATGGGAGCAAATCTATACTTTCTTGTAAATATGCGTGCTAGTACATTTAGATACACAGGTAACGAATTAATCCACTTAATCAATTGTTCCATAGTGGTCGGAGTAAATTTAAACCTTTACTCGATGGAATCTACACTTGACATTTTTCCATATAAAAGTGTGAAGAAATGAAATGAAATTGTTATAATCAATGATTTTATTAAGGACTTGATGTGTCATTTGAGTGTATAGTAAGTGTCTTCAAGAGCCTGGTAAAAGTTTTGAAGACTTTGAAGTGTCTGCTTATAGGCATTGCCTCTCGTTATCAGCTTTCTGCTATAGGAGTAAAATTATTGGTCGTCTTGAACTGGGTTTTCCAGGTGGTGGCTGGAATGTTTGGTAGTGAAGATGTTGGAAATAAGAATATAGCAAGGTCAGTTATGAAACCGAAAAGAAGATAGCAAGACAAGATGTGGTGGCACATTCCGA
Source organism: Agave tequilana (assembly GCA_038442645.1). Classification (NCBI taxonomy): domain Eukaryota; kingdom Viridiplantae; phylum Streptophyta; class Magnoliopsida; order Asparagales; family Asparagaceae; genus Agave; species Agave tequilana. The sequence goes on from JAVJIF010027149.1 coordinate 70,014, forward strand.
TTGTGTCAGTCCAACGGAAGTTTGGTGGTATCAAATCAAGCTGGTGCTTTTCATTATTTTCAACACATGTGTCGATGTGTTCAGCGCATGCTTGTGGGAGCTATGGATTTGATATGGACATGGATACAGATATATGAAGTGGTGGTGCTCCCAAAAGAAAAGTGGTGGTACAGGATGCTATATTCTTGCCACTGTTGGATGTATGAAAATGTTTTTTTTTTTCAAGGGCTGAAAAGCAAGATCGTTATGCTGCATTTATCATGTTCTTTGCATGGTTTTGTAACTAGTTGATGCAATCTTATTCAGGTTGTTCATTTCAAGGGATCAAGAAAGCGGCTAATGCTGGAATCTTGGAACTTTTTCAACTCGACGTCCAGCATACCAGATATGCTCTGTCTTGTATTAAAGAGTGGGAGGACAAAGTATGATTTTTGAGTGTGGTTTGTGGCTATGCTATCCAGACTCCTTATATTCATTTTACAGGTAAACCTGGAAGGTAAACCTGAAATCAGACAACTCTTTTTATTTATAGAAGGATGGTACTTCAAGAAGATAGATTGCCTGAATTTTACTTTTGTGTACTGGCTTTATAACAAACTATTATACCTGATTATTGTTTTGTTACTTTATTGTTGTAAGTAACTTCCAAACAATAATGAATTAATTATGCATTCTTTTTCCATGAATTAGTCATGCATAATGAGCTGGGAAGCCTCAATTTTATGGGTGCAAACAGATGGGGAAAAGGGATCAGATTTGGCATTTTACCATATTTGTATCTGTTTTCCAATTACGTATGCTGCTGGTAGTGGTATGGGTATACATATGGTTTGGTAAAGAGAACTCATCTCATATTCTCAGCCAATGTGAATATGGATCTACATTGGAAAATCTGTAATCCATTTGTACCTCTACAGCTGCATGAATGGGCACAATGCCAATACATATGGGTGAATTTGAAAGGAACAACCAATAACATATGGTACAATGAACTTAAAGAACACAGCGATGAAGACTATTAGTTATCAGTGCCCACTAAACATGCATGTCCTAGCCATCCTATCAATGAATAAGACATCAATGTGGATGTAACCAGTGTTCTAAAAAAACGTTCTACGTGCCCGATTAGACGTCTGCTTAATCATTTGCGGCGAGGAAACACTCACAAACGGCATGAGCGCCCTATCTATGCGGATAGGGCGTGTAAATGATTAATTTTCGCAAAAGCGTTCTATGTGGACGTTTATCTGTTTAATCGATTCTTTTTAAAGCCGACCCGTTTTTGCTCCTAAACCCGACCCCTTTTTGGGTTTAAAAGTCAGGAATTAGGGTTTTTAACCCCGATCCCTTTCTCGTCTCTCTCTTCTGCAGCGGCGACTACGAACACATTCTCTCTCTTTCTCCGACCTTTCTCCCCGACTCTCTCTCTCTCTCTCTCTCTCTCTCTCTCTCTCTCTCCCCCCCCCCCCCCCCTCCGTCTCCAATGAAGAACTCCAAGAAGAAGAACACTAACCTTCGTGATGTCGTCGTCCACTCGCCGTCATCGAAGGCTTCCCTATCTCTCTGCTCTCTCTCTCTCTCTCAAAGAGAGATCTGGAGAGAGCAGAGAGAGATGGTCTCGTCGTCCTCGTGGTCTCTCGTCGTCGTTGTTGGTGGTTGTCATCTCGATCTCGATCGAGAGATCCACAAAGATATAAAACAAGGGGTGAGTGGGCTTGCGGGCTTGGGCTGAGGGAAAATGTGGGTTGATGAGAAAAGGAGAGGAGTGGGCTTGCGGGCCGAGTTTTAAGTATTATAATATTATTATGTATTAAAATATTAATAAAACATGTAATCTGTTTAATCGGCATTTAAACTGTTTAAGCGTTATGCGCTCCCGGACTGCGCGAGTATTGAAACTGCTCTTTAGAACATTGGATGTAACTAATGAGCTTTGGTCAGTTAATTACAACAGAATATTTATGGGCTGGAAGGATGATACATCATGTGCTTAAACGCACAGATGCATCAGGAAATGAATGGTGTCCATGTATACTGTATGGTAAGGTCATGTCCACTCAGACACAGACATCTATCTAATGAATGTTGAATTTTTTTTTGTGACATTATTAAATGTCAAGCTAAATGGTAATACACTAATTTTAGTTAATTACATATATGAGGCAATAAACTGTGTATGGACATCCATACGCAGTAAGACTACCCAAAGAATGTTAAATAATATTTTATATACTTTTTAAATGCAATGTTAAAGGGCCCTAAAAGAATTGTAACTAAATTCTGCAGCACTTATGGCCTTGCATTAGATGTAGCAGATAGATGGATAAATAGACTATTATACCCAACTAAAATTATTATTGTAACTAACTTTCAATCAATTCATGTTGTTATGAAGACAGGATGTGATTGGTGTTGTAGTGATGACAGTTCATTATTTAGCTCAGCAATCTGAAGAACTATCAATTGAATGAATCCTGATTGATGAGGGTATTATCTATGGTGAGCATGATCCATCTGGATGAGCATCAGATGGGGGATGGACATCGGGTTTCGTTTTGATGGTTGGGTTAAACAAGCTGCTATGGTGAGGCATCTTGAACTCGTTTGGTCCTGCAATTTCAATTTTGTTAGCATGTAATATGCATGAAATTGAATCTGAGCTTCTTCGCTCTGCTGGATGCTGTAAAATGCATCATCTGAAGCTCTTCACATGTAACTCATTTTCATGTTGTTATCTCATACCACGCTCGTAACTAATGCTTTTGGATTGGCTTCCTGTGTGAGCTACACACATATGTAGTCATTTTCTCCAGTTTAATCGGCAGCGGTGGACTGCATGGGGCCAGATGTGGTTCTGGTCATGTTCTGCTGCTTTCAGCTGAAAACACAAGAATCATGAGTGTTGCAGTGTGTTCCACTGGGACTAATGGTAGAGCCTTTCATATCCAATTCAGGTTGACTGGGTAAAAGGACTAGTGGGCTTATGAATGTTCTGTCCTATGAGGTGACAGCAGGCAAATTCATAGCCAGTAAGAATTCTCAATCAAAAAAAAATTGAAGGAACCTATGATGGCATCAAAATTTTGTTCAGTTGGGGTGGGTCTTTGTTGTTTTGTGAATCTATCCTTTTTCTCAAGCTAGGAGGTGGAAGTTGAAATTGAAGAAAAGAAGAGAGCTGAATTCAGGGGCCGTTGTTTCGCGTAAAATTCCGTAATTCGTAAATGACTTACTACCCAGTTACAACTACGACATTTGTTTGGACCGTAATTCGTAAAAGACTTACGTAACTCAACTAACACTCATTTGCAACCCAGTTGTCACTCACTTATAGCCAGTTACAGTTAATTTGTGGTCATACAAATTTGTAATATTTTTATATTAATATTAAAAATTTAATGTTTAACTTTTTTAATATTTATTTGTAGTATTAAAACTTTTAAAATCACCAAATAGTTAATTTTGTGGTCAACTTTTTCACTTACGACTTATACATTACGACAACCAAACACCGTAAAGTACAATACACTTTCCCACTTTACAATTTTATATTACTAACTAAACACCGTAAAATTTACTTACATGTAACTCATTTATAATGTAAAAGACTTTACCAATTACAACTACGAATTACGGCCAGTTACGACATTTGTTATGATTAGGTAGAAAGGGCTCTCCATACATCGGCTACTTTTTCCAAGCCAAAGTATTGACAACTAGAAATATTAACAAGGATTAAAAAAAGTTGCTATCTAAATTCTTATATTTATCTGTTTTCAAACAAAGGAAAGCTCTGAACCTATAGTCTTAACTCATTATCCAATCTTGTACAAATAAATAAATCAAGATTACTTGCAGTGGCTAGCAACAATTTGCAATATAAACTGAAAGAAAATGAAAACCTAATGTTGCGAATTTGTAGTGTTCCTCTCTAACCTTGACTCAATAACAATAATTTCCCGCATAACATGCAGCCACACGCATCATCAAGGAATATCCATTCTTAAAATAAATAGTTGGATCCGTTCTGCTGTACCCGCAAGCAATTACTTCAAATCCTGCTTGGCCGCCGCCGGCGGTGAGCCGCGACCCAGTGATGGCTCGGCGAGCCCATCTGGGAGACCGTCGTCCGCCACGGCCTCGCCGCTGCCACCTACTACTGGACGGGATCTGAGGTCCCGAAAGGGCCATGGACATGGCCACAGGAATACTGTCACCACTACAACAAAACAAAGCCGTATGAAAACGGGGTGGTATCTGTTTTGGGCTACTTTGGCCCGCCGAGGGATCAGATTCTGGCATTGATCACACTCTACTTGGAGGAGCCTGACCTCAAGGGGCACAAGTTCGGTCCGGTCGATTCTGAGGTCACCGCGGCCGTGGCCTTGGTAGATCAGATGGTTGGGAGATTGATTGAAGTGTTGGAGAAGAGAAGAGTCTTTCAAGATGCTAGTGTGATTCTTGCAGGAGACCACGGGATGGTCGGAATATGCAAGAGGATGTACATTTTTCTGTCAGACTTTCCTTGGATCGAGGTTGACGGCAACTGGGTCACTTCCTGTTCTCCGTGTTCGCAGTCCGGCCTCCGGGGTCTCCCTGGCCAGAGTGGTGGCTAAATTGAATGAAGGTTGAGCTCAGGGAAGGTCAGAACCCGGTGACAAGCTCAAGGTTTCCTGAAAGAGGACTTGCCAGAGACGCTGCATTACTCTGCGAGCTATAGGTTCCGCCCATCATCGGATTGCTGGAAGAAGGTGTAAGGTGGTGCAGAACAGGTCTTCTGAGGTGAGCTGTGGAGGAATCCATGGCTATGATAATGCGTTTTTCTCGATGAGATCGATCTTCATTGGCCACGGACCGCGGTCTCCAAGGGAAGAAGGTGCCGTCGTTTGAGAACATCGAGATTTACAAGGTGATCGCTTCCATTCTCAATCTGAAGGGGGCTCCCAACAATGGGTCTGCTTCATTTGCAGAATCCATTCTTCTGCCAGTTGCTTGACAATGGAGGAAGTCAGTAAAAGTTCATAGATCATCGGGCAATTTTTCTAAGGAGCGTCAGTGTCTGAGATTTGTTATGATCTTGTTAATTCAAATCTTTTGGTTGTGTAGAAGAATAATATTAGAATCAGAATTATGTAATACTAATCATATTATATTTGTAGTCATTTTCTCCAGTTTAATCGGCTCATATGTTTACACTGCAAATAAGCGCGAAGAAATGATGCGGACATGAAACAACATTGAAGATACAAAGTGAGTAGCCCCATAACAATGAGGATATGGCAAGATGTGTCATTTGTGTATGCGATTTACATGACTGATACAGAAACAACTTCATAATAGAATTGTCTGTGCTATATAGTTCTGCACTAATTTCTGTTTCGTTATTGCTTCTTTATGGCCTTTTAGGGGTTCGGTATCTTCATATCCAATGATACTTGTCATTAGCAACTTACCGAAAGAGAAGAGAAAAGAAAAGAAAATAAAAAGAATCTTAAGTTAGCGGTAACTTAATTAGAAGAATTGATCTTATCAAATTCAGATGAAGTAGTTGGCCAACTTTTCTTTGATAATACTGCAGCTACAAGCTTATGTATCATGCATTAACATGCAATGTCTGCTGAGTTCCCATATGTCGTCAACAAATAGCAATTTTAGTTTCCTCTTTCCTAATGGTGGCTCTATTTTCATCAATGTGCATATGTTGTTCTTAGCTTTATGTATTACAGAACTTTGCTTTTCTCCCCACAACTGATCCTCCAAATATGTTGGCAGACATGACTTGAAATTATGATGCTTTTCATCCTTAGTGAATTCTCTACCAACGGAGTAGGTTCATCTACTAGATATTGCAGAACCATATGAATCATTATAAATATTATGGGAACCTGGAATATATGAGCTTAGCTGTTGATGAATGTGGTTTCACTGTTTGATTTCAAATGTTTCACTAAACTTCAAAGGATCGATGTGAATCTCTTGCCAACGTCGCGAGGTCTTCCTTTGCACTGGATTTAACTACTGATGCCGAGGCTATTCATTCCCATTTTTGAAGGTGGATCGCTCCAACCGCCCCCCATTTCCCTTCCAAAAAGGAGGGAGCTCATTTGCTCAAATTAGAGAGAGCTGGTGGATTTAGAGGGCACCCTCCATTTTACTATTCAATTTAATAATTTCAATTTTAACTTTGCAATCCCATGTGACTTTTTTAAATATCGAATGTATCCTTTATGTAAATAATAAACTAATTATTTAAAATCAGTATAGTTTTAAATTTACTTATCTATTTTTAATTAAAATTATATCATTGAAAATGTCTCACTGATATCTTCATAATGAGACTAAATTGAATAATATTAATTTTAAATATATTATTATTTTATTATATCCTTATGATTGTTTGCAAAATGAGAATAATATTGAATTTGCAATATATTAAACATTGAAATACATAAATTTTTCCTTTGTGCCCTCTCTCTTTCGCCTTTCTTTAGCAAAGGTTTAATGTCGGTCGTTATGGGGTATCTCTAGTATTCTTCTCTGAAAACCTCTATAACTCCTCGACAAAATCTATTCAGAGATTGTATTGTGTTGACTTACCAATTCTAATATATTCATCGGTAATATCTATCGATGTTCTATACGCTAGCATACGATGTGAAGCTATTACTTTTACAAGGTAGATAATTATAATTTACGATAGTATTTTTCTTCTGCATGAAAAAGTTGCCGTACTCTTCTACTTCATTGCCAGTGCAAAGGAATAGTCTCCTTTGACATCAAAATCTTCTACAAAAAATAGACTCCCCATATGTGGGGTTCTCAGAAAAGTAATTATTCCAAAGTCTAGAGTTACCTTCTTCTCTCCCGCAATTGATCACCACATGGTCGGGAATCGAGCCTCTTCACTTTACTCGCCGTTCACTTGAAGACGACGATCATACAATTGTTTAAGATTTTCTCCTCCTCCTTCATCTCTGCTAGTCATGCTCCCAATCTTGAATGTAGTGATCAAAGGTTTCACCATTGGAAGAAGAAGAAGAGCCCAAAGATGGTCCAACTCCAAAGTTCATATTTATAGGAAAAAGGTTAGAGTAAAATATGGGGAAAGTATTTAAGTTAATAAGAGGAGGAGCAAAGAGTAGAGAAGAGTTGTAAAATATAAGATCTTTAATCAATTGTCTTCTACTAGAGCATTAGATTCCCATCCTATCAGATCTTTAATCAATTGGTCCTCTGCTGAAGCATTGGA
>JAVJIF010027150.1:0-38328 GCA_038442645.1 Agave tequilana
GGTCGCCCGAAAACAACAGAGAGCTGGGCACTTACAGTTAGGGAATTGCGGTCGACCGGCCGGTCGACCACCTCTGGACCCTGTGCATGCTGTGCATGTCGGTCGACCTGGACGGTCGACCGACCTGCCTGTTTTTCTGTTGCTGCTGCTGCTATTTCCTGCTGCTATCCCCTTTGCCTTTCGTCATCTACTTCCTTGGCGATCACTTCGACAACCCTTGGCAATCCTGTCAATTCCTTGGCAATATCCTCTCTTTCCAACAATTCTCCACCTCGGTGAAGATTTCCAAATCTGAGTCGAACACCGACTCGACAGCGGCTGCACCAACGTGGTTGCCTACGTACCCCTGCCCAAGGGATCAAGCCGTCCGTAGTTCACCAAAATGAGCTTCAGCAAGCTCATACCACCTGAAGGACATGGAGCAAAGCTTTGCAATGTGCAAACTTCACTCCCGACACCACCTTCGTAAGCATATCGGCCGGATTCTCCGAAGTGTGAATCTTCAACAAGTCGATGTCACCTTCCTCCAGAATCTCCCGAATGAAATGGTACCTGACGTCAATATGCTTCGTCCTTGCATGATAGACTTGGTTCCTTGCCAAGTAGATGTCACTCATGCTGTTACAGTTAATCCTCAGCAGATCCTGTTCCACGCCCAAGTCATCAAGCAACCCCTGAAGCCAGATTGCCTCCTTCATGGCCTCTGTCATAGCCATATACTCAGCCTCTGTGGTCGACAAAGTGACGGTAGACTGAAGTGTGGAGCGCCAACTCATCGGTGCTTGTGAGAATGTGAAGACATATCCCGTCGTCGACCGGCGTTTGTCAAGGTCACCTGCATAGTCTGAATCCACATACCCTATGCACTCTTACTTTCCGGTGTTGTCCTTCTCAAATACTAGGCCTACATCAATTGTTCCCTTGATGTATCTCAAGATCCATTTCACAGCTTCCCAATGACCCTGTTTCGGATCATGCATATATCGACTCACCATGTAGACTGCCTGTGATAGATCTGGCCTTGTACACACCATAGCGTACATCAAGCTACCCACCGCACTAGCATATGGAACGTGAGACATATACTCACGCTCTTGAACACTCCTCGGAGACATCTTTGTTGACAATTTGAAGTGTGGCGCCATAGGTGTACTAACAGACTCAGTATCCTTGCTGATATTAAACCTCTGCAGTACCTTCTCCAAATAGCCCTTCTGAGTCAAACTTATCCTGCCAGCTTTCCTGTCTCTAGTGACTTCCATGCCCAATACTTTTCTCGCTTCGCCCAGGTCCTTCATCTCAAACTCTGATGATAGAACTTTCTTCAGAGAATCAATAGCAGATCTCGACCTCGAAGCAATCAACATATCATCTACATAAAGAAGTAGATAGATATATTCTCCTGATGGTAGCCTGTTATAGTACACACATGGATCAAAATGGCTACGTGTGTACTTCTTCTTCCTGATGAAGCTATCAAAACGCTTGTACCACTGTCTAGGGGACTGCTTCAATCCGTATAGAGACTTCTTTAGCTTGCATACAAACTCTTCCTTTCCTGCAGTTTTGTAACCTGTGGCTGTGTCATATAGATCTCCTCCTCAAGATCGCCGTGGAGAAAGGCGGTCTTCACATCAAGTTGGTCAAGGTCCAACTCATTTTTTGCGCAACCAAGGCCAATAGAAAACGAATTGACGAGTGTTTAACTACCGGGGAGAACACCTCGTTATAGTTAATTCCTTCCCTCTGAGCGTAGCCTTTAGCCACCAACCTTGCCTTGTAGCGCACTGCATCTTCTTGAAGAGATCCTTGCTTCTTAGCAAACACCCACTTGCATCCTATGGCCTTCTTCCCTATGGGCAACTTGGTGAGTTCCCATGTGTTGTTCTTGTAGAGAGATTGCATCTCTTCATTCATGGCCTCTTTCCACATTCTTGCTTCCGAACTGACCTCAGCTTCTCTGAAGGTAGATGGAATAGCCTCCTCAACAACTGGAAGTGCATACTCGACGACCATATCAGTGGTGAGCCAACCTGGTCTCCTAGTGTTCCTCAGTGGTCTTTCAACTGCAGTAGGATCTAGAACAGTACCCATGACCTGCTCTTGACCCTCTTCAACATCTTCAGCATCTTCTTCAACTGCTCGATCACCACCCTGTGTCACCTCAGGAATGATCCGAACTGATACTGAATCCTCTAAAGATGGTGGATCTGCATCAATCTCCACCTGTTGTAATAGCTCCTTGGTCTTGCTGGTCTCCACCTGCTGAGAGACCGTAGGCTTCATCAAAGAAGCCTCATCAAACGTGACATCCCTGCTGAGTATGAACTTGTTGTCCTTTTGGTCCCAAATCTTGAACCCCTTGGTTCCTCGCTTGAAGCCAACGAACACCCCTTTCTTTGCCCTTGGGTCCAACTTGTCTTCTCTGACATGGTAGTAGGCTGGACATCCAAAGACTCGTAGCAAATCATAGTCCCCAGCAGCTTTTCCTGACCAAGCTTCAAGAGGAGTCTTCCCCTCTATTGCAGACGACGGCAACCTGTTCACAAGATGGCATGCATACGCCAAAGCTTCAGCCCAAACTTCTTTGATAGTCCTGCATTAGATAACATACACCGAACCTTCTCTAGCAAAGTTCGGTTCATCCTCTCAGCCACCCCATTTTGTTGCGGAGTCTCTCTTACCGTAAAGTGTCTCTCTATGCCCTCATCAAGGCATAGCTGTAGGAAAGGATCTGATTTGTACTCTCCTCCATTATCAGAACGGAGGACCTTGACCTTCCTTCCCGTGCTCCTCTCCAGATTAGCCTTCCACTTCACGAACAGTTCTAGGACTTCATCTTTGTGTCGCATAGTGTACACCCAACAGCGCCTAGAATAATCATCGATGAACGATAAAAAATAGTGGTTACCTCCAATCGATGCAGTCTTGGTAGGTCCTCATACATCCGTGTGAACATAGTCAAGAATACCCTCTGTGCAGTGTGAAGCTGTGCCAAACTTCACCTTGGTCTTCTTGCCGATGATGCAATGTTCACAGAGATCCAACTTGCAGGTCTCGGCACCTTTCAGCAACCCTTTCCTCACAAGAGCTTGCAATGATTTCTCCCCTGCATGTCCCAGCCTCATGTGCCACAGCCGGGTAGAATCTTCTTTATGACTGGTAGAAGCTGTCACCTGCCCTGTCACAGTACTACCCTTCAAGTAGTACAAGTTGTTCCGGCGATCGGCCTTCAACACCACCATCGAACCCTTTGTCATTTTAAGAACTCCCTCCTTAATAAACACTCCAAGGCCCACTGATTCCAAAGCTCCTACAGAAATCAAGTTCCTCTTCATCTGAGGTACAAACCTCACTTCTTTCAGCTCCCTCACCATCCCATCAAACGTCCTGATTGGAATAGTACCAACACCCTCCATGATGCACGGATGATCATCGCCCATGACGACCGAACACCCCTCCAACTTCTCAAAATTGGTAAACCAGTCTCGATTAGGACATACATGATATGTTGCACCTGTGTCCAGATCCACTCGTTTTCACCCGAGTAGCCTATGACGGGAGTGGTAACTGAAAAAGAGAACACTGAAGAATCTGAATCTGATCCATCTGCCTGTAATTTTCTGCTTGCAGTATTTACCACTTTTGCGAGATTTGCTTCAGACTTTAATTCTATCTTCTTTCCCTTGAACTTTGGACAGTCTACCTTCCAGTGCCCAATCTCTCTGCAGAGAGCGCACTGATTTCTCTTGAGATCCCTGAAGCCTGGCATGGACTTCGATCTTCCTCTAACCTCCTTGCCCTTCTTCGATGAACTCCTGCCCCTTACTTCCAGTGCCTCTGCCGATGAGCTTGACTTTAAAGGATGTCTCTCCTTCTTCCTCGCCTCATAACTCGACAGTGCAGACGACACCTCATCATAATCTAAGGTCTGCCTTCCATTGATGAAGGTCAGAGTGAATGTCTCATACTCCTCTTCAGGGAGTGAGTTCAGAAGATGATCGCCTTATCTTCCTCATCTATAATCACATCAACGTTTACCAAGTCTGTAAGAAGCTTCGTATATCGGTTGATGTGCTCATTTACTGTGCTCCCCTTCTTCATTCGAAAACTAGACAGCTTACTCTTAAGCTACAATCTTGACTCAACACTCTTGATCAGGTATTTCTTTGCAAGGGTATCCCACAGCTTCTTTGCCGACGTCTCATGTTGTGCAAGATATTTTATGTCTTGCGACAAACATGAACGTATCAAGCCACATGCCTTCCTGTTCATCTTCGCCCACTCTTCATCAGTGGTCGTGCTCTTCTTCCTCTCCAATAGGAGAGTGTCTTCGAGGTTCGATGCATTCAGCGCATCCATAACCTCGCATCTCCATATACCGAAGTTATTAGTACCATTGAACTTAACAACTTCAATCCTTAGGTGAGAGTTCATTGTCTTAACAGATGCAATTTCTTCTGCCATTGAGATTTCTCTGATCCTCTATCTATGCGGAAGAACAACCAACTGGAAATAGAACTCTACTCAGATAAAAATTAGATTTTTACCTGTTCCTTGAAACCCTAGATTGAGTTTCTCACTGGATCTACTCCACCACAGATTCAACGAGCCCTCCTTGCGTCCTTCTGAGATCGACACACGATCTCCTCGAACACCAATACCTCTGATCTGAGATCGACACACGATCTCCACCGGATCAGATCTCGAGCCCTTCGAATCCTCAGAAATCCCAAGCGCAACCTGGAAGCTCTGATACCACTTGTTGTGCGCCGATGACAACAACTAACAGAGAATCTCACAAATCTCCAAGCACAAAGAACACCCAAATGACAAAAGAAGAACACACAATCTCAAACACACGATTTAACGAGGTTCGGCCTCAACGCCTACGTCCTCGGGGCAATCCAATAGAGAGATTAATTACTAGGAAGATGTTTACAATTGCTAATAGCCTTTTTGAATGCAAGAGAGCTCCAGCAAAACCCTTTTCGTAGGCACTTGACCCTAGAAAATTAACAACAGCCTTAAATACTCAGATTTTCGGAACAGCAGATTTCCGCCCAAACCCGACTGTCGGTCGACCGGCTGGTCGACCGACCTCCATCTCGGTCGACCGGTCGGTCGCACGAAAACAACAGAGAGTTGGGCACTTACAGTCAGGGAATTGCGGTCGACCGGCCGGTCGACCGCCTCTGGACCCTGTGCATGTCGGTCGACCTGGACAGTCGACCGCCTGCCTGTTTTTCTGCTGCTGCTGCTATTTCCTGCTGGCTGTCTCCTTTGCCTTTTGTCATCGACTTCCTTGGCGATCACTTCGACAACCCTTGACAATCCTGTCAATTTCTTGGCAATATCCTCTCTTTTCAACATTACCAAACTACTACATCCATGAGGAGGTGGAAGAGGAACATCAACATCGCCACCTACAACATCCTCACTGCACCAACTTCACGATCTGCTAGAGTATTGGGAAACTGCACCACTGATGAGGATTGCCTCTGCAGCTGGTAGTATTATCTGCGTGGAAGAAAGCATGGGGGATTTCTCTGAACTTAGGGATGTTAGGGTTGCTGCGCAGGTGGACGGGTACAATCAAAGGCATACCAAACAACATTTGGTGGTGTGTACTATGAAGGAAATGACATAATTTGCATGTGTTGTGGTGCCTTCGGGCACGGGTAGTTTGACTGCAATGGTGATCCAGGCACGGGGAGGACATGGGACCGCTTCAACCATGGGAATGTTGTGCTTCCTCGACCTCTCCAAAACCAGCAGCAAGCACACGAAGGTGGAGCTCAAATGGAGGTCCAAATGGACAGGCTAATTGAGTCCCTAATGGCCATAGGCATGCTGACATGGCTGTGGATTGTCAAGACCTTAGATAACAGGCCTACTCATTTGTGGATCAAGCTGACAACATTAGTTCAAGCTCAAGTTCAGGCTCTTTCCTTGCGGCAGTTCCATTCTCTCGCACTTCTCCCCTGGGAAAGTAAGTCCTGGATGACACAATGGATTCCATTACTAAATAATTTGAGGTGGTGGTGGCCAAAGTCTCAACTTCACTAAACGAGGTGCGAAGCAAAGCTTCAAATCAGAATGCCACAAGGGAGACCCTTGCGCTATCAACTTCGGTGAGGTCTCAACTTAGTGTTCTCAGGCCCGAAAGCAATCTCATGTAGCATTGGAACTCTCCCCAGGCTCAGACTCCTCCACTCTAAAACAAAGCGCAAGGAAGATGATGGCTCAGTGAAGGGTGTGAACAACAAGAGAAGAACCATCGAAGAGAGTGCAGACGGAAAGGCTTAGAGGAAGGACCGAGCAAGAAGAAGAAGAAGATTGTAGTAAGAAGCAGCCAACCAAGAAGAAGATTTAAGTATGATCAAGCTATTTTTGTTGGATCCTTCATTTATGCTTATACAAACTGCATCTTGCGAAGGGAACTATGGGTCAAGCTCTCTGTTATTGCTTCTCCTAACATTCCCTGGTTCATTATCGGGGATTTCAAATTCAATCAGTCTGATCTTGATAAGTCTGGTGGGAGAGAATGGATTGAGAGTCAAGGTAACTTGGAATTCTCCTTTTTCCTAGCAGATTTAAATTTGATTCTAATTCCTTCCAAATGTAATGTAATGACTTGGTACAACATGATCATACACGTAAATTGCATATTTAATATCACATGTATCACATTTCTATATTTTTTTTATAATAAAACTTTACTATTTGATATATTTTCATGTCTAGTAGCGTGCAGGATAATTAAGAAAGAAAAGAGAGATTGACAGATTTATCCAATTAAATCTAAAAGTTTAAAAGAAAGGGATCGATTCAAATCTAAAAGTTCTATAAGTCATCTTATCTGAAAACTGGATATATCAGATAAGATAATATCATCAAATTTTAAGGAAAAAATGGATTATTTGAAAACCCTATCGGTGTCACTGAGGTTAAAGAGATAGATCGTAAAATTCAGAGCAGATATTCAAAATCTAAGAATATAAAAAGATAGAGGATGAATAAACGGACGAACGGCTCCCAAAACCTAGCTTTACGGCTAGGATAATACGGCGGAAACGCGGCAAAAGCGGCATTTCCACTGCATTTTGTTTGAATCTGGCGCTCCCCCCAATCTTTGTACGTCTATTCTCGTCCTAATTCTCCTATAAATGCTTGCATACTTCGAAGGCAGAGAGGGTAGACTCCGGAGAGAGTTTTAGGGTTAAGATTTTATTTTTTTCAAATATTCATTGTAATTTTCAATTTGAGAGAAAGAATTGTAAAAAGAAAATGGAGTGCTTGTAACTGATGGTGACAACTCAGTAAAGGTTCTTCTGTTCTTTTCAATATACTTCTTTTTATTTTTACTTGTTTTAATTACTTTATTTACTTTCATTTGCTTTCTTTATACCTTCTTTATCGCTTGGATTAGGGAAAGTTTCATGACAGAAAAGAGACGAAGAATTATATTTTGAGTGATACTAGATATAATATTCTTTAAAGATAATTATATTGATAGTGACAGCCAATGAAACTATCCCACTTCTCTTCATCGTTACTCAACTTAATTGATCGTTTATTTTCCTTTAATTACTTCAAGGTATGTTCTTTCTTCTCTTATTTATTTTCTTTCTTTTTAACTTAGTTCCCCTTGTAATCAAAACACCAACGTCATTCTCTTTTTCTACCATCTATTCCTTCTAATCTACTTTTCTTCTAATTTAGTTTAATGTTTTCTTTTCTTTTTTTTAAAACAAAGAAGATCTGTAACAGGTGTAGTAATTTAGGAAGAAGACTAACACAACGCTTTCATCATTGTCCCTCCTTGTAGATCACGATCTGTTAACCCTAGGCTACACAATAACACTGAGAACCTAGCACTGTTCAAAACTTCTTTATTTTTCTGTGCGAGTTTGGCTCGATCACAACACTAACCCGACACAAGAAATCTGGAAAATGTGGATAAAGCTTTCTTGAATTCTGAAGTTCACTTAGTGCTCAAAGATGCAACTCTTCATAAAGTTTTAAAAGTTTCATCAGATCATCTCCCCCTAGTGCTAAACTTATCAGGTGATTGCCCAACTCTAAGAAACTCAAAGAGGCATTTCAATATATGACCAAGTCACCCATATCATGTTCTCTACAAAATTAAATGGTTCCAAAAGGAAGTTATAAGAGTGGAGCATCCCAAACAAGGAGGACTTCAATGTATGCTTAAAGCAGGTATAAGGGGAGATTGCTATCTATATCATAAAGATCAAACAAAGGGATTATCACAAGAAGAAGGGAGCATAACATCCTTAAAGAAAAAGACAAGCATTGGAGAGAAAAATCAAGAGCATAGTGGCTTCAAAAGGGAGATTATAATACCAAGTTCTTCCATAATTCAGTCAGATGAAGACAAAGAAGAAAGCATATAAGTCAGTTCAATGATGCTGCCAATAACAGTGTCAAGGACTTAGAGTCTATTATGAACTGCTTCAAGGATCATCTGCCACAAGTTTGGACTCTCCCATCAAGAAGCCAGAGGAAGAGATTCGGTATCATACATTCCTCTACATATAATAAAATCAGTTTCTGAAGAAGACAACCTCTTGTTTACTCAACTTTTTACTAGAGAAGAAATCTTGAGAGCAATACACTGCCTAAACGAAAAACTCCAGATATAGATGGCTTTGCAGGGGAATTCTATCAGTGAATGAGTGCTACAGTGGAGACTAATATTTTAAACGCTCTCGAACAATTTCATTACTCAGATCAGTTCATCTCTAGTTGGAATAAGATTGTGATTGCACCTGTACCGAAGATTGAAAACCCATTATCACCAAGGGATTACAGACCTATTAGTCTATGCAACACGAATTATAAGATATTGGATAGTGTGTCAGTTCAGAGATAGACGAAGATCGTTGGCAAAACTATTGACGGTGAACAACTGGGTTTCATTCAGGGCAGAGATACAATGGATGGGATAATGACTGTACAAAAAGCATGGCACACCATCAGAACTAAATTTATAAACAAAAAACATAACTATTACTACGATCTTAGAATCATACATAGCTGTAAGTTGTCAAAGGATGAACTTTGCTAAATCTGCAGAGTACACAAATCTAGAGCATCTCTCTCTGAGTTCTATTAGAGAAGTTAAGGAGTATAAATGTCAGTTAAGGATAGTGGTTTCGTATATTTTGGTATTCCAATCACCAATGAACTTCCAAGGACAAGAGATTTTGGAAAATTCTCCTCAAAATGTCCAAATTAATCTCTCTTCAGTTTTCCATGTAAGATGACCCTCATTAAATATGTTCTATCTGCACTGCCCGCATACCAATTCTGTTTTATGTTTATCCCCCTAAAAATGTTAAAAGGAAATGGACAAAATTTGCAGAACATTTTTTTTTTTGGGTGGAGAAAATTCATTGGCTGTCATGGCACAGAGCTTGCATACAAATAAGACAACAATTGGGGTATTAGAAAAGGGCTAATGCAGTACCCTATTCCTAATACTATGCATGCAAATTGAAATAGGAAAAGGAAAACTACCAGTGTGATGAACCCACCGGGGTTAAAATAACCCAACCCTAAATACAACAGTTATGCAAAAATATGAGTTTTCTAGAGATCTAGCATGAATATGCAATGTGCAGAGATAAGCATGTAGATATGCAAGATGTGTGCGTGTGTTGACCTAGAGTTTGGATTGGACTAAAATTACTATTGGACTAGAGTTATTGCTAAGCTAGAATTATGATAACAATAGAACTACGGCTAAATCTTTAGCCTATCACTCTAATTCCAATAGATTTGATTTGATAAATTAAATAGTTTGAGCTAGACTTTGCCATCACCTCCTTATATAGATTTTACAATATGATATCTGATCCATCCAACCTCCATCATAACTGTTTTGACATGAATCAAATCAAGTAGACTAAAATAAGAGTCTTTAATGCACAAGTAGCTTAATGAGTGATCATCATCCAATATCTCACATATTTATCTCCTATTTCTTATTTTATAAAGAACATGTGCAAAATTGTGTATTCACCTCTAGATGTATCTTTTTTCTTACTTTTTATCATATTTGATACTTGAACAAGTGGACATCTAATAATATTTTTTTAATATCACGAGTTTCCTCAATCTTCAAGTTTTGACTTAATCTACTCAAGATAAGAAAAATGGTTGGCAAAAAATATGCATGTGATTTTGCTTCAATTTGAATATCAGTTTCTTTTTCTAGAGATTCAATTTCATCACACTAACTACAATTCGAACCGTGTTTAAGCGCGTGTTTAACTAAACACAGAATGATGATCAAAACTCTCCCCATCAAATTGAAGCTCAGTCTAAACAATGGCTTACTGCAGCCAACTAAATATTCTTGCTTTTTTAAGGTTCGATTCCATCCATTTTCACTGCCTCTTCTTCAAGAAAAGCCAGCTGAATTAATGAAGGGGGTTCTTCGTAGCTAAGCCATCTCATGCAAAAAAAGATAGAGCCAGCCAACTTTGACCCCACCCACTTGTGTGGGATTAGATGCTAGTGTACTATTTTGATTTCTGAGGACAAAAATCTTTTATTAGATTTTTATTAGATTGTGACCGAGTAACAATTCAACTAATGGAATTTTCTTAACGAATATGAAGACTCCTTAATAAGAATATTTGTATGTTCAAATCTTCCAACTATTAGCAGGGAATTCGACTAACACACATATAAAACGTGCAAATACAAATAATGAAACATCGGGCGTGTTTGGTAAGTTGCAAAACGTTTGCAAAATGCAAAAAGTTTTGCAACTTTACATTTAAAGTTGTTTGGTTTCGTTTGCAAAATGCAAAATGCAAAACACTTTTGCAACTCTTCTTTTCCCACTTGCAGTTGCTACAGTTAAATTTGTGGTCATGTAAATCTCACTTTTACACTCATATTTTCCCACTTGCAGCTCCTACAGTTAATTTTGTGGTCATGTAACTGTCACTTGTAGTATACTTACAGTTCAAAATAGTTACTTGATAATCAATATATAATTAAATATTATTAAATATTTAATATTTTAATAGTGTTCAATTTTTTATTTAATTATTTAATTATTTTATATTTTTAATCTTTAACTTTTTTATTGTTTTAATATTTAATATTTTACTATTTTAATTTAATATTTTAATTTAATATTTTATTATTTTATTAATACTTATTCCATTTTTTATTATTTTATTTAGAGTTAATATTTTATTAATATAATAGTATTATACTTTAATATAAAATTACTATATATTTAATTATTTATTTTTAATATAAAAAATTACTTTATTAATATCATAATATATTTTATTATGTTAATATTGTAATAATAATTCAGTATAATAATACTATAATGATAATCTATTATTAAATTATAATTATATTTTACTTTATTAATTTTATATTTCTATAATATTACAATAATATTATAATAAAATTTATATTATAATAATTTTCAAGTATTTTTAATATTATAATATTATAACTATATTTTATTATTGTTGTAACATTTTTTAATATTTATATTTTATTAGTATTCTTAAAATTTTATTAATGTTCTTTAGATTTTTTTTAAATTTTATATTATTTATTTAGTTAATATTTTAGTAATATTTTACTATTTATACTAATATTTTATTAATATTATTGTTATAAATAAAATATTAAGATTATTAATTTTTATCTCAAATTTATTAATACAATTTAATTTACAATAGTAGATTTAATTTAATAGTATTTATAATATTTAAATCACTGCTACAGTTAATTTTGTGGCCAACTTTTCCGCTTACACTTTTACATTACCAACCAAACACCGTAAAACACAATATACTTTACCATTTACACTTTCATTTAATCAACCAAACACCGTAAAACACAATATACTTTTCCATTTACACTTCACTTTATCAACCAAACACCGTAAAACACATATATTTTCTCTGCTACAGTTCACTTTTTTCATTCTCATTTTACGACTTACGACTTGCGATGTTTTGCAACGAAACAAACAGGCCCATCCTAAAACCCTTTTCTTAACGCACGTGGTATGACAGTAGTTGTACCAGTTGTCACGTAATTGAAAAATCTCTCAGATTAATCACATGTCGTGCTCATTTGAATGTCGCAGTGTCCATGCAACATAGATTTAAAATCATATGTTAGTAGAAAAGTAGTTATAATCATTTCAAATAAAACTAAAACTCTGCCCCTACTCGTAAATTGCACTAATTCCCCAAATGACTTGATTAATCAGCGAACCAGTATTCCTCTCATTCGTGTTAATACTAAAATCATCAATGAATTAAGAAGTGGTTAGATCTGTTCACCTGAGGTTTAATGAAGAAGAGTGCAACTCCACCTCAAACATAAAATATGAGACAAAGTTAACATCATCCTCTCATTGAGAGGGACTAAAGTGATATTTTCAAGTCTTTTTGATGGTCCACACGCGCAAACTTCTGGCAGTGTGCGCGTGTTGCTCTTTATAAATACACAGCTCACCGAACTGTGAAGTACCTGAAGCTCGCAAACGCACATCTCAACACGCTGCATATTTGCATCGACATGGCCATCGCTGCTTACGGCACAGCCACCAGAGCCCGGAACTGGGACATGACAGTGGAGGAGTTCAGGGGGTGGATCAAGAAGTTCGACGTGAACGGCGACGGGCGAATCAGCCGGGACGAGCTCCGCAGGGCCGTCCGTAGCCTCGGCGGCCGGTTCAGCGGGTGGAAGAGCAGCCGCTGGATCCGGCAGGCCGACTCGGACGGAAACGGGTACGTCGAAGAAGGAGAGGTTAACAATCTCATTGAGTATGCTCGGACGTGCCTTGGCTTGAAGATAGTCACATACTAGTGGTTGTGGCCAAGGGGAAAATATAAGGAAGGGTGCTGATTAATTGCTTAATTTTACTGTGTAATTTGCTGTTTTGTCTTATTGATATTGATCATGTGGTGATCATATTATATATCGACTCTGTGTTGATGCAGTTGGGTAAGCTTTTGCTACCAGAATTATGCATGCTGCCTGTGTGTATTAGTTTTGTTCTGACTTTTAGCATCTAAATCTTGTGACTGGTTGATAATTGTTGAGTCTTGTGTTGACTCTCTTGACATAATTCCTTGTATTTGAGATGTTGCCTCTTCTTCTTCTTCTTCTTCTTCTTCTTTTTTTAGGGTAAACGGTGAACCCCTCGGGTCCCTGCATTTCATTAATAAGCTTTTAATGAAAATAACCCTGAAAATATATCTGAAAAATGACTTAAAGCTATATAATTTTGTTGCACATGCAGGTGCAAGAGGAACATAGATGCAAAAGTACATTCGAGCATAAAAGAAAAAGAAAAAATGGATCCTTCCTGATACAAAATATAGGCACATCTTTTTGCAAAAGTCAGGCTAAACCTGAAAATCAAAAATCAAGGCTCCAACACGTCACCGGTCAGTATCATCTAAGTCAGCATTTTCTCCGTTGCCCTGAGTGTCAACCGAGAGACCTCCCCATCAGCGTCTGGTCCAGGGTCTCAATCGTCGACTCCCTTGTTATACCTGAAAGGAGATTGCACCAGTGAATTCTAAAGCTAGAGCAAAAATGAAAAGTTTGTCGGGCGATCTGGCCAAGCTATTAAAGAGTTTATTATTACATTCCCTCCAAATCTCCCAAAAAGTAGCTGCCGCCAATAAATCTCATAATACTCTGTCACGTTTATTAATAGAATTGTATCTCCAAAAGGACCAAAGAAGGTTCGCAGTCGGTGGTAGCTGTAAAATCACCTAGAGGGGGGGGGGGGGGTGAATAGGTGATGGCTAATCTAATGGTCACTAAATGCGGAATTAAAAACTTATATGACCTAAACTAAACTTCTTACACTAAACACCAAGTTTAACACAAGAGTGTTGCCGAATTTCCCGTGAAGGGCTCTGGACAAACTCCTCAAGATTCCTCTAAATAAGAGTCGAGGTGCCGCGTTGGCCCTCTTGGTTGAAAACTAGTGTTAGCAAACAATCCCCAAGCATATATCAATAAGCACACAATATATCAAGCATGTAAAGATAAACACAATAGAAGCATGCAAGATATAAATAAGGAGATAGAGAGAGTGAGCAATCGCAAACATAAGGGATTTGTTTCGAGGTTCGAGCACCCTTACTCTACATCCCCGCCTTCACAATTGAAGGATTTCCACTAAAATCGATCCCACCGGATCACTCTGTACCTCAACACCTACAAGCTCTCGGACTCCCTAGTCCGTACACACCGCAAGCTCTCTAGCTCGCCGAGGCCGCACCTCAAACACCGAGTCCACACACGAACTCGAAACAACCGCGAACGCACTCGTCCGCCTCCTCAAAGCAAATGAAGGAACTTTGGTGATCACAACTCTTGATCACCTAAAATCCTCTCACAACAAATCCCTATGGGTAGATATAGCAATGGATAGCTCAAGTGTTGTGTGAGAAAACAAGGAAAGAGATGGTGGAGGAAAACTCAAGAAAATCTCTTTAACACTCTTGATAAAACTCCCATTTTGATTGGAAATATTTGCTCTCAATTTAGTGGAGAAAAACCTCTTAATAGAGTAGGAAAAACTGGCTTAAAAACTCTCCAAAAATCTTAGAGAAAACAGCCCCCAAAAGTCCCAATTTATAGAGCTCCAAAAACTAGCCGTTGGGACCAGAAATGAGCTACCGGTCGACCGCCAACGGTCATTTTTGTGACCGTTGGGGCAGCGGTCGACCGGTCCGTACCGAGGCTCTGGAACAGAGAGCAGACTCCCTGCCGGTCGACCGGCCCGGTCGACCGTGGCTTTCCAGAGAGCAAAGCTCTCTGGTCGATCGACCGTCCTGGTCGACCGGCCCTCCAGCCAGACTCGTGCACGTCTGTGCACGTCGCGCGGTCGACCGGCCCGGTCGACCGGCTGAAGCCAGGTCAGGGATTTTAGGGAAAGAAAAACTTGGTCATTTTGGCTCAAATAAAATCCCATAAAATCATGAAAAATTTACAAAAATAGTTTTACCAATATACTTTGATAAACAAACATGCTTGCACAAAATCAATATACTTTGATAAACAAACATGTTTGCACAAAATCAAGGCATGTTACAAATAATTTGGACTATTTTTGTAACTTGAAAATATTGGCTCAAAACAAAAACTGTATTTTCCAAAACTTGATTTTTCCAAAACTTATTTTCCAAACTTCTCTAAATACAAAAATAAGATATTTTAAACTCTTTTAAAGCATAGAGTGTATGGATATGATCCACTACACATACATGGTGAAATATCTATGTTTTTGACATTAAGCACTAAATACGGTTTTGGTTAAATATATGTAAACTTTGAATACCAAAAACCAAATCGGTATTTTCCAAAAAGAAAAACTCTTTTGTATTTTTCAAATAAAAATTCTTTTATGAAAACACATATAAATCAAGAGTGTGTGTGTATATGGTAACTTGAGCAATCCACCAACTGCTCTATCCTTTACGTTTTATCTAAAAACAAAATCTTAACAAAAACAAACCTAGACCCAAGCCTTGATCTTGAAGGTCTTCACTTGAAGTCTTCTCATCTTCTTGACTTGGTCCAAATACGATCCAACGAGCTCGACTCCTCTTGAGTACTTGATGTGGTCTTGATGCACAAGCTCTTGAATCAAACCGTGCTAGCTTCAAAACTTGACTTTAAATCATTTGTCGAAACTACACACCTACTAAGATCTTGATCACAAATCTGAAACTAAATAAATACAAGATCATTAGTACTATAACTACATGAGTTGATCATCATCAAAACTAGAGTGATAGGCCTTTGGGCCAACAATCTCCCCTTTTTTGATGATGACAAAACTCATGAAGTTATATATGCATGGATTAAAGTAAAGCTCCAAAGAAGCTCCCCCTTAACTCATGCATACCAAATAAACAAATAAATATGCAATGAATGCTCATAAACATGTATGCAAATATATGGAGAAAAACATGCTAATCAAGCATAAAACAAATCAAATTCATTTTCTCCTATTTGCAAAACAAAACATATATGCATAAACATAAATTCTTCTCCCCCTTTATGAATAAAGCAAGGAAACATGCATATATACGAAAATACGTCTCAAATACTTCTCCCTCTTTTTGTCAATCATCAACAAAGGGGTTAAAGTAAAAACAAAACCAATAAATTTTTCTCCCCCTTTTTGTCCGAAATGTAGAATCAATAAAGGGGTCACATCAAATCAATCAATAAAAAGGTATATACGATATACATTCATGAAGAGGAAGACGCAAAGTTAACTTCCCTACATATATGCATTACATAAAGAAGGGATGACAAGCTCCAATTCACATAACACATAATCTGTAATGCATAAGAGGAGATGTGAAGCTCCCCCTACACACGTGTACCGCATAAAGAAGAGTTGTCAAGCTCCTCAATATAAGATATACTCAACATGAATCTATATGTAGAAGAGATGTTAAGCTCTCCTTGCATATAGGCAATACAAATCAAAACATTTTTAATTTTCAAAATTTTGAATTTTCCTCAATAAAACAAATTTTTAAGGTACCACTTGTAATCAAATTTTAAGATACCAATTGAAAAAAAATCATATTGATACCAATTGTAAATAAACAATTGTAAAATAAGCTTTATTAAAATGTCAATTGAGATACCAATTGAAAATAAAGTTTTAGATCAAGCTTAACATAAACTAATTTTGTGCTTTAAAGATATATACCAATTGTAAATCAAGCACACGAAAAACATATATATGTATGAAAAGAGAATACCAATAGCAATTGATATTATTTGAAATGAAGCATACATATATAGAAAATAAAATATGAGTATATACAAAATAAAAATACCAATTGAGATCAAGTATATAACTCATAACCTACCACCCTTCATATACTCAAGATAAAAGATTTTCAATAAGGTTCGCAAGGCATACACGCCCATCCACCACCCATTAAGGGAATAGGTAGGTTTTCAAAATAGGTTTTGAAAATATTTTTATTGAAAATCACTACCAAATGAAGAACAATAACTAATTAGACTAATTTTTGAAAAAATTAGTTAAAGATTCTTCAAAACATGAAATCAAATCATATGTTTTTCATGAATCATACCAAATACACAAGAGTTGACACTCAAAATCTATAAAGCTCAAAAAGAATCATGAAACAAGATCATGAATAAACAAATAAAGTGTGAGTGTATAAGAATCATGTGTTTAGCATTTTCCATGAAAATAATCAATGAAGCTCAAAATACAAATATCATTTTATCAAACAAATCATGAAAATTCATTTTTCACTTTTAAAACAAACTTCTAGGTATATGTATGATTTTATCCAATCCTAACAATATGCATACATATCCCAAACATAAAAAAAGAGTCTATCAATAAAGTTTGCATGAAGGCAAGAGACTCAAAAGGGGCATACATGTATATTTATTAGATTTGAATACACAATACATATACATGAAGTAAAACATGAAAATAGGCAAAACAAGTGTAAATGAGAGAATCATCAAAACTAGGCTATTCATGTGCATATAGTGAGTACAAATGAATAATGAAATGCAAACATATATGAATCAATTTGTTGCTCACTACTTGTACATGTATAAATCCAAGTTTTAATAAAAACTACATTTAAACTAGTATTTACCACATGAAGCACAAAACATAAACATGCTAAAAATATCACAAATGAATAAGCATGTAAATAAATTAAGAGTTTTAGAGATAGTTACCAAACCAAGAAACTATGCTCCAAATCTCCAAACATGGTGGTTGTCCCACCAAACCTCCTTGATAGTGATGCATCAAATATGTGTCCATCATGTCCATGTGCATCCACCACCAAGGCACCTTCCCTCTCACGTTTTGTGAGAGCCCTCACCTACATCAAAAATAAAAGGTGGGGATTTTGGTACCCATTTTTTCTTGGGTCCTTGAGGGTTAGCTTTGTAAGGGACCCAAACATTTTTGTTAGCAAAATTAAAAACATTTATCTTATCATAACAAAATTTTGCTAAATGGCCTTTGCGGCCACAATGTGTACACTTGTACACCTTAGTATGCATATGAGTGTGAGTGTGATTGTGGCGTGCAAAGTGTGCATATGCATGATGATGTGCATGAACATGTGGAACTTGTTTCTTTGAAAATAAGGATTCCAATCTTTTATGATTAAATGCACATGAGCTCAAAGTTGAGCTTAAACAATCCATTTTATTTTTCAAAACTTTAATCTCATTTTCATTTATGGTTGCATGTAAAGCATGATGAGAATGAGAATCATTTTTATTCTTTTTAGAAACTTTTTCTTTTTCACAAAATTTTCTTTTTAAAGAAGTGTTTTCTTGAAAAGCAACTTCCTTTTGTTTTTCCACCAAAACAATTTTATTTTTCAAATTAGTGTTTCCTTTACAAAGATCACTTAATTTTGAAAGCAAGGAAACATTTTCATTTTTCAAAATTTCATTTTCTTTTTCAATGCATGCAACCTTATTTTTAAATGAATCATTTTCTTTTAGCATGCAATCAAAATTCCTTTTCAAATTCTTATTATCTTTCTTAAGCATGTCATATTTCTCTAATAGTTGTTGACAAAATGAAGCAATTTCATCATATGACATGTCATTATCTTCTACCTCAGATTCGGTAGTTACCTCAAGGGGTTATCCCCTTGGACCATGTAGCACAAGTTGGAGGTATCGCTTCCAACATCCGAGTCACTCCCCGCATAGTATTGATCATTTTCACTGAGGGAGAGTATGGTGTTCCAAACTACAAAAGCCGAATCAAGATTAGCAACTCTAGATAAATAAACATCATTTAGGGTAGACTTTAAAGCATGTAGGGCTTTTGCATTAGCCTCAATATACTTGCTATCATTAACATATGAATTTTTAATTGTAGCAAGATAAACATGAATTCCTAAGGCTTTGAGGAATAAAGACATCTTAACCTTCCAAGTTTGGATGTTAAGAATGTCAAAGGTGGGAGGTGTCATGAAGTCCATGCTGTGTGTACAAATATTGTGATTAGCCTAAAAATGAGGATCTTTAACTCTAGGTTGTAAGACCCAAATCAAGAGCACTTGGCTCTGATACCAATTGTAAAATCACCTAGAGGGGGGTGAATAGGTGATGACTAATCTAATGGTCACTAAATGCGGAATTAAAAAACTTATATGACCTAAACTAAACTTCTTACACTAAACACCAAGTTTAACACAAGAGTGTTACCGAATTCCCCGTGAAGGGCTCTAGACAAACTCCTCAAGATTCCTCTAAATAAGAGTTGAGGTGCCGCGTTGGCTCTCTTGGTTGAAAACTAGTGTTAGCAAACAATCCCCAAGCATATATCAATAAGCACACAATATATCAAGCATGTAAAGATAAACACAATAGAAGCATGCAAGATATAAATAAGGAGATAGAGAGAGTGAGCAATCGAAAACACAATGGATTTGTTTCGAGGTTCGAGCACCCTTACTCTACATCCCCGCCTTCACACTTGAAGGATTTTCACTAAAATCGATCCCACCGGATCACTCAGTGCCGCAACACCTACAAGCTTTCGGACTCCCTAGTCCGTACACACCGCAAGCTCTCTAGCTCGCCGAGGCCGCACCTCAAACACTGAGTCCACACACGAACTCGAAACAACCACGAACGCACTCGTCCGCCTCCTCAAAGCAAATGAAGGAACTTTGGTGATCACAACTCTTGATCACCTAAAATCCTCTCACAACAAATCCCTATGGGTAGATATAGCAATGGATAGCTCAAGTATTGTGTGAGAAAACAAGGAAAGAGATGGTGGAGGAAAACTCAAGAAAATCTCTTTAACACTCTTGATAAAACTCCCATTTTGATTGGAAATATTTGCTCTCAATTTAGTGGAGAAAAACCTCTTAATAGAGTAGGAAAAACTGGCTTAAAAACTCTCCAAAAATCTTAGAGAAAACAGCCCCCAAAAGTCCCAATTTATAGAGCTCCAAAAACTAGCGTTGGGACCAGAAATGAGCTACCGGTCGACCGCCAACGGTCATTTTTGTGACCGTTGGGGCAGCGGTCGACCGGTCCGTACCGAGGCTCTGGAACAGAGAGCAGACTCTCTGCCGGTCGACCGGCCCGGTCGACCATGGCTTTCCAGAGAGCAAAGCTCTCTGGTCGGTCGACCGTCCCGGTCGACCGGCCCTCCAGCCAGACTCGTGCACGTCTGTGCATGTCACGCGGTCGACCGGCCCGGTCGACCGGCTGAAGCCAGGTCAAGGATTTTAGGGAAAGAAAAACTTGGTCATTTTGGCTCAAATAAAATCTCATAAAATCATGAAAAATCTACAAAAATAGTTTTACCAATATACTTTGATAAACAAACATGCTTGCACAAAATCAAGGCATGTTACAAATAATTTGGATTATTTTTGTAACTTGAAAATATTGGCTCAAAACAAAAACTGTATTTTCCAAAACTTGATTTTTCCAAAACTTATTTTTCAAACTTCTCTAAATACAAAAACAAGATATTTTAAACTCTTTTAAAGCATAGAGTGTATGGATATGATCCACTACACGTACATGGTGAAATATTTGTGTTTTTGACATTAAGCACTAAATACGGTTTTGATTAAATATATGTAAACTTTGAATACCAAAAACCAAACCGGTATTTTCCAAAAAGAAAAACTCTTTTGTATTTTCAAAATAAAAATTCTTTTATGAAAACACATATAAATCAAGAGTGTGTGTGTGTATATGGTAACTTGAGCAATCCACCAACTACTCTATCCTTTACATTTTATCTAAAATCTTAACAAAAACAAACCTAGACACAAGCCTTGATCTTGAAGGTCTTCACTTGAAGTCTTCTCATCTTCTTGACTTGGTCCAAACACGATCCAACGAGCTCGACTCCTCTTGAGTACTTGATGTGGTCTTGATGCACAAGCTCTTGAATCAAACCGTGCTAGCTTCAAAACTTGACTTTAAATCCTTTGTTGAAGCTACACACCTACTAAGATCTTGATCACAAATCTGAAACTAAATAAACACAAGATCATTAGTACTATAAGTGATAGGCCTTTGGGCCAACAGTAGCTGCAAGAGATTCAATATAAAGTATTGCGCCAACTAGTCCAAGCTGATACAAACAGTAATAAGGCAGGGAAGGAATAGAATGTTGATAGTTTCCTCCTCTGCCGCATACAGAACACAAAGACTCGGTCCCTGCCAGCTCCTTTTCAGAACATTATCTCAAATAAAGATTGTTGTATTAATGACCAACCAAAGGATTGGGATGTTGCCTTCAGTTTTAGCTCTGATTGCACATTCATGTGATTAGTCTCATTAACTAAAATTCAACTTTAACTTTTCTGATCCAGGCTGGTTTAGTCTATTTCTTGAAACTAGAATATGGTTTAAGATGGGTACAAAGTTGGTTTATGCCAAATTTTAAAAAATATGCATCTCACGTTAAGTTTGGCTTAAGTTCTGTACTTTTACAAAATATTTCTTATGTATATTATATCCCGAGATAGACTTGTGTAGTTCTGGAAGGATTCAAATCCGAATCCTTCCCACTCAAATACCAACATCAGATATTCAAATACAGGTCCACTCCGTTGAAGTTGATCTATATTATTTAAAGTAACTAAAAATTAAAAATCAAGTGTTTTGATTACTTTTTATCCATCTATCAAGCAGCGCAAAATAGACAGCCGAAAGTAATTAGTCGGTTAAATTTATATCTTTAGACATATAAATTCTTGATCTGGTTATTTGATCATGATCTAAACATTTAAAAACCATTACAAACCAATTTTTGTTTAATTTCAAATGTTTTACACCGTTAAACTAACCAACTGACTATTTAAGCCGTCTATTTTTCCCTACTTGATGCATGGGCAAAAAGTATTTAAAATACTTGATTTTTTTTGGTTTATAAATACTTGAAATAATATGATTAACTTCAACAGAATAGATCTTATATTTGGAAGATGTACGGTTGTATTTGAGTGGGAAGGATTTGGGCTCGAATCCTCCCGGAACTACACATGTCTATCTCATTATATCCAAGCGGACCTCAGTCCTGGGATATATTTCCCGATAGAAACCTGATTTTCAAATGCTTTATGTATTCTTTTTCATCTCCCTGCATTGTTTTCTTAGGAGAAGAAATATTCACAGTTTGAAAGTTATAAAAATTTCTGTCGTTATTTGAACCATGCACAAATTATAAAAAGCTAGTCTTACTTTAAAATACCTTAGAATTTAGCATAGCAATAAAAAAAGGGTCAAATCTACATAGACTTATTAAAAAACGTGATTTTTAAAAATCTGAAATTTAACTTTTAATCTAGTTGGGAATTTGATGAATGAATGGTTGAATTTTTAAAATTTAATTTAAAGATGTAAGTGGAATTTAAAATAAAAATTACTAGCTTATAGGATGCATTATGTGGAAATGAACCATATAAGGTAGGAAGATTTAAAGAAAGTAAATGAGAGAAAAATTAAAGGTAATGAAATGAAATCAGAAATAAAACTTACTAACATGTGGGATCTGTTAATTGAAAACAAGAGTGAGAAAATGTAGAGTGATAGGAAATTGAGAACCTGAAATGGTGCACAGAGTCTTGGATTTCATCAAGTTGATCGTAAGAGTATCATCTGACCGAGCCTTCTTCCCTACATCAAGAAGTGATTAAGGGGGAAAAAAAAAAGCAGAATGGAAGTATGAAAACAAAAACAACACAATCAATAAAGAGAGTTTAAAATTGAAAGAGAAAACTTCTCTATTCATTAATCTTTCGGCTTCGAGTTATAGAAGAACATTACAGAAGAAACTTGGGCTTTCACATACTGCTCACACATCTCTTTTCATAATCTTTCTAACCTAAACAACATACACAACCCTTTAACATAGTATTTTCAGTCTTCCCAGTGCACATTCTTCTTCAGAAATGCTAGTATTTATAGGCAAAATGGAGAGGAGGAAAGTGTAAGAAGATAGGGGAGCAAACGCTCTCCCAACTGTTTCTATCTGGCCGTGAAAACGCAGCTTTGACCACATTTTCACAACCAAGATCTAGCAGTTAGGCCACATCCAGGGGGCTCTGGTTCGTTAATTACCAATTCACTTTTATCTCCAATTAGTTTTTCAGTTTGGGATCTGAATTTGATGTTATCTTCCTTGATTCTTTAGCTAACCAACTGGATCTTCAAAAATCCAATTTTAACTAAATTAGATCTGAAATTATTCTCTGATATACTCAATTTTCAATTGTGATTTAAATCTTCTCAAGCATCTAATTTAGTTGGCCTGGAATTTTGTTATCATCTCTTCCACCATATCCTACATAATTTAGACATTAAGACAGTTACTTGATGGATTTATTACAAAATAGATATAGGAATGTAATAATAATTATGCACAGAGGACTAAGTTTTTTAATATCTACTATGGTCCAACCTATAACTTCCTTGTGCTCACTAAAAATATCTAGTAACATTCTTTCTTGATCCTTGTCTAAATGAGAAGAAACGATCACAGGCAAGGCTTCAGAATCACCTATGTAATGTCCCGATCCTGCGGGTACGGAGATGTTACTGCAATGTATAAACGTAGGTCAAAAATACCCTCACATATATACGCTAAGCATCAGTACAGGTAAGATTCAGAGTACAAAAGTACGCGGTGTTATACATTTGAGCAGAAAGTTACATATACAGAGTTATGACTAAGATGTGACATAATATTACGAAATATATTACAACACTCAGAGGGCGGAAAAAGCAAGATTTACAATATGACAGTACAAAAGATTCCTCACGAGCTACAAAAGGGACTAAAAGGAGCTGGAGGTGTAGCGGGTCAGCCCACTCTGCAAGGTAAGCTTGGTTCTTGGTAGAAGTTCCATATCAATCCGAGCTCTAAAATTTGGACGTGCAGATCCAGTGAAGTCAGAAACTTCCAAACGAGTGATGAGATTAGTGCCTAGTGGTGTGCATAAACAAGCACACGTATATCAATAAATCCGAACCGAAAGATATATATTAAACCCGTGTCGTGAGTACAAACACACATGAGCAGGTAATAAGGCATCAAGTAATATAAATGTGGCAGAACCAATTGTCTTCTAAAACTAAGAAAGCAATACAAAAACTGATAAAACTGACAAAACTGAATATAGGCAAAACCAACTATACAAGCTCAGTTTAAGACTTCATGGGATTAGTACGTCGAAGGAATAATCCAAATAAAGAAACCCTTATATATATATATATATATATTATATATATATATATATATATATATATATATATATATATACAGTATACCTCACATCATCGTAGCCTAAGTTCATACAACCCGAAATGCAAAGCAACATGAGGAATTATTAATTAGTATTTTATTATTATTACTCGTCCGACCCATATATCTAGGATGTATTACTGGTACACATACACCATATATGAGTAAGTCGAGATTGGTTATTGAAAACTGATGGAAAACTAATAGATTATGCTTATAGTGGGTCCCGTACATGCAAGGGACCTCGACCCATAGTGTTCTGCTGCTGGTGTACAAAACCGACCGCTAGGCGTATTGTTGGGTCTTATTGTTTGCCATATTATGATTTAGTAATCGAGGGTGCTAGCTTACCCTGTGGAACACCTGGAGGCCCTCAGGTAGAACCAAATTTTTAGTTACACAACATAGCTAATATCACTGTAAATATATTCACCACTTGAAATTTATCATTTCCCCCGACTCGATATAAGTTATACTTTTTATAGATTATTAATTAATTATCAGATTATAGGAATGAGCATGAGCATGCCAGGAGTATCAAGAGTACATGTATATTGAAATATATCAATGTACGTCAGGATATCAGTCATCATTCCCGTAAGTGATAATTTCAAGTCAAGTGTATCATGTATGATATTAGATGTTAGGTATGTCAAGTGGTAACAAGCAGGAGTCAGGTATCAAGTAATAGCATGTCAAACAAATGGACAAAGATATCACTATTGTATATCACAATACAAGAACACAGTGCCAATACAACCGATCTGTATGAATACAGGAAAACAGTGCCGATACCGGGGATTGGTATGAATGAAGAAAAATGGTACTAATTTAGGGGATCAGTACGAATAGAGAAAAACAATACAGTTTTTTATGGAAAATATTATAATTAAAAGTTTTAAACTCTTCACAACTATCAATAAAAGAATTAATAGAACTATCAAGTAGGTAAATGAGTAAAAAAACCAAGCAAACATTCAAGCAAAGCAAAGCAGTGCTAGGAACAAGATCAGCGAACAGAGTTTAATCACAAAGCGCCCAATGGAACACAGGAACGACTCAGCTTAAGATGCGAGAATAAAATCCAACAGAGTTCCGCCTAAGCGTGTTTAGTGATAAAACACTGAGCGCTTAGCTGCCTTTTCAAGCGTAGCTAGAAAGTTCAGAGGACTTTAATAAACCTCGGAGAGCTTAAGCTCGGAGGCTGTAATGTAGAACCGTGGAGCAGTTAAGCCCGGAGGCGAGTATGTACTTATAGGAGATGTTAGTACCAAATACACACATGCATATATAACTTGCAGGCAGGAGAACCGACAAGCGAGCAAAGAAACAAGCGACCATCGAAGTGAAGCGAAGTAGGCTGGAGTGAAACTAATGTATAACACTAGATGCTATCACGCTCGGCGTGGATACCACTTGTAGCATAACTAAATGCACGTGTTGCAGTAAACATATGAATGCCATACTTTCGCTCACGGCACAGCCGCACCCACGGAGTAACTACACTCGAACGGAGTTAGCGGTAAAGCGTTGACGATAGGTCCATCTACCCAGCGTAGCATATTGGAAGTTCAGAGGACTTTAAAAATACCTCAGAGAGGTTAAGCCGTGGGCTGTATAAGTACCTGCAGAGAATGTTAGTACCATGCACAAAAACATATATATCTCTTATATTATTACAAACATTCCTATTTTGTACACACCGATATAGATACATGTCCACAGAATACGTATACACACTCACACCAATACAGTACACAACACCGGTTACAATACACGTGTCCACTACCAATTCACTGATATAAATATACAATTTCAGAATTACAATATAAATATTAGAAAATACAGTAAAAATACCCACGGAAGTGAGATACATAGAAATGCGAGAACACTCGTCTAAATATCTCGGACGACGCCACAAAATCCCCAGAACTCCAAATAACTAATGTGCATGCATGTTTAAATATTATATATATATATATATATATATATAGGGGGAGAGAGAGAGAAAGAGAGAGAGAGAGAGAGAGAGAGAGAGAGAGAGAGAGAGAGAGAGAGAGAGTTAGCAGGGAAAGAAAGAAAGAAAAGGGAAGGACAAAAAAGGGGGAAAAAAGAAAAGAAAGGGGGTGACCCTCACGTCCAAGCAAGCCTGGTTTGAGCCCTGTGTCAGGCTAGGGCTGAGCCTCACGTCAGCCAAGAGAGAGGGCGAGATAGAGAACAAAAGAGAGTGAGATAGAGAGACAGAGAAAGAGTGAGAGTGTGCGGAGTGAAGAGAGACGAGAGAGAGAAATGAGAGAGAGAGAGATAGGGAATGAGGGAGAAGACACAGGAGAGAGAAACAAAAAGAGAGAGAGGGAGGGAGCGAGGAACAATGAAAGGAAAGAAGGGAAAGAAAGAAGAAAGAGGAAAGAAAGAAGAAAGAAAGAAAAACAACGAAAAGGAAAAAGAAGCGGGAAAAGGGAGTGGTAGCATGGTGGCACCGGTGAGCTAGGGCGACGGCTGGAGGGAGGTACAGTGAGAGGTGGAGGAGGAAGAGGATTGGGGAAAATGGGTGCAAGTATAGGGTAATATACGTTGTGCGGCCCCAATCGATTCGGTCGTGGGGATGTCCTCCCCCTGAAATCACAACACCAACCTGCTATGATTTTTATATCTCTTTCTTATCTATAAATAGGGATGTGTGTTCATTATTTAGTAGAAAAAAAAAAGTGTGAAAATATGAATCATATTCTTATTCTTGTAAACTCTTTGATCAATCAATAGATCTCTCTCTATTCTGTCCGAAAACGTAGGCAAGCTTGTCGAACCTCGTTAAATCTTAGTATATCTTCTTTTCTGGTTGTTTGCGCACTAGTATGTTGTTTCTTGCCTCCTCTAGATCCCTACATCTCGCTTGTTGGGTCAACCTGAAAATATGCTTTCCTTAATAAGATTCAACCCCCCCTAATGCACCAACTCTTCGCTTGCACGGTTCATTTCATCATGCTAGCCTTTTATCTGCTTAATCTTACTACAAGAGCCCGAGTTGATCAGTTACTAATCAGGTAGATGGGAAACTTTTACTGGTTGAATATGAATTATGATCAACGAATCAGCAGCTGGCCACAGAAAGCAGATACATTAACGAAAAGAGGAAAGTACCTTCACCTCTATTACTAGGTAAAATTCCCCAAAATGAAGTCAAATTTTAAAAAATAAAAATATACCAAACATTAATAAAAAGTCTATCTAATAAGAAAAGGGGGCTTCTCATCCAACTAGCGAGTGATACATTTACAAAGTTTTGGACGAAGAGAAAGTTCAAATCGAATAAAACTAGTTTCAGTTTAATTACAGCTAAAAATACTTCATAATTAATATTTATTTCAATATTATTTTACGATCAACTTTGTGATCAACTTTTCCACTTTCACTTTCACAATACTAAACAAATACCGAAAACACAATATATTTTTCAACTTACACTTCCACGTTACAACCAAAATCGGAAAACTTTCTTGTGCAAAACTCAATTTTCTATTTTTTTCTAACATTTTCCTCCTCATTTCTCACTTACACCTTTTCCTTCTACATCCTGTTATGCGCAGGATAACAACCCCTCTGAGGAATCCGCCAATGTCAGGCGGAGACTAGATGCGGCCGAAGATGTACCCAACACGACAAGAATAGAGAACTATAGAGAAAAAATAATCAACACAATATTTAACGAGGTTTAGCAACGTACCTACGTCCTCGGGGCAAGGGAGAGAGAGATTTTATTGATTCAACAATCAATACAAACTAATACAGAGGGATACTTGAGGGAACTTTCAGGAATACAATACATGAGGGCTCTAGCCCTTATTTATAGCCACAGAGTTCCTGGATTTAAGGACATCTAGATTGGATTCGATCCCAACCGGAAAAGGAATCCGAATCCCAAAGGAAAACCAAAACGCGTCTGTCAGTCGACCGGCCGGTCGATCGACCCATGTCCACGATCGACCGCGAGGTCGACCGGACCCTAACCAAGAGCGGCACTATGTCAATCGGTCGACCATGCGGTCGACCGCTCCTTTCCACAGTCGACCTTGGTCGATCGGACCCTAATCGAGAGCGGCATATGTCAATTGGTCGACCGTACGGTCGACTGCTCCTTGCCACAGTCGACCGGGTGGTCGACCGGGCTAACCTTGTGTAGGTCGTGCACACCGGTCGACCGGGTAGTCGACCGGCCTTCTCCATCGGTCGACCGGGAGCATATCCTGGCCTGCTGCAATGCGCCGTCTTGCTCCTTTGTCTTTCGATCTCTGTGCTACCTTCTTCCATCTCCTCTATCTCCTCTCTCCCTACAATTCTCCACCTCGGTGAAGATTTTTCAAATCTGAGCCAATCTCCAACGAATTTCAGTCTATCACCTGGCGAAATCGACACACGATCTCGACGAAATCGACACACGATCTCGACTTAGAGCCTGTAGCTCAGCTATCCCCTAGGATGCACCACACATGCCTTCCCTACACTTCACCTTAGGAGAACTTCCATACATGCCGATCACCATCTCCTACTCCGCAACTACATGACCTCACGAAGAACTCATCATGAGTCAATACTGACTATCCAATTGATGGCTCTATCCATTCTACATATCTTTAGCTAACGATCCACCATGTCTGAGTAGAGCACACCGAATACCATCATCGGCTTCAACAAACTGGATGCACACTCCTTTATGCATGCTTAACCATCTTCTCACCAAAAGATCAACTGTTCATCGGGATCACAATGCTTCACCTCTATGTGAAGTCCAACTCTTCACCTCTACGTGAAGACTAAAACATCTTCTTGAGAACCCAAATAGATTCATATAAGTTGCATCACCAAATATCGTTGCGCCTTTATGGCTGCCTACGTACCTTTCCCAAAGGATCAAGCCAATCTAGTTCATTGAAATGAGCTCCATCAAGCTCAAGCACCTGTACCTGAATCTTCAGCAGCGAACTTATGTTGCTGAGTCATATGAACCTCCTCACGACCATCATGGAGAACAACGGCCTTCAACTTGAGCTTGTCGTGGTCACAAGCTTGAGATTCATGCTTCGTTACCTACATGCGTGGTTTTACCTTGGTTCCAATGACTGCAAATAATTCGATATTCTCATCAATGTCTTCAACCTGTTCAGCATCAACCCTGGCGACATGATCTTCACGGTGTCACATCCGGTGAAGTCTTCTCTGATGCCGAACCAACTGGAGATGGTAGAGTAGCATCAACTTCCACCCGCTGCGATACTTCCTTGGTCTCCGTCCTTTCCACCTGCTAAGAGACGGTAGACTTCAACACTGAAGTCTCATCAAACGTGACATGTGATTAATACACAAAAGTGCATATTTTACATCATAACTCCCATACATATTACAAATAAATATGTGATTTTTACTCCTCTTCTCTACATATTTGCAGGTACACACTTAATGGAGAGATATCCAAATAATCACTTAATTAACACTAATTAAGTGATTAATCCAAGATTAAAGATAAAGCCAAATTCAAATCCAGATCCAGAAAGATCCGCGCAACAAACGAAGATTCCAGATATACCACGTGGCTAACCTCCTAACAAACAAATCCTACCAGAAAATCTGGGCTCAATGGCCCAGATTTTGCCGCCAACTTGCAAGATTCTCCAGATCTGGCGGCAGTTACAGGGAGATTTGGCCTCGGATTTTGCGCCAACAAACTTGCTTCTGGATCCTTCATCTTGGGCTATAAATATGTGACCTTGGACCTACGAGCTGAAACTGATCAGAGAAGAGAGAGAGATTAGTTCTAGGTTTTGTATTTTGTTAGTTTTTGTTTAGGGTTTTGTAACTCTCTATGATCTTCTCCTCCCTAGATTTCATTGCAAGAGAGATTTGTATGAGAGAGAGAGCTTGTATCAACAAGGAGTGACAACTTGGAGCTATACAAGGATTGATCCATTCTCTACATATCTACTTGAGCTTGATTCTAGTTTGTCTTCTTCACTTGCTTTTATTTTGCTTTGTTACTTGCTTTGTTAATTTCTAGCAATTTAATCATGCTTTGTTTTGTTTTTGTAATGGCTAGTAGCTAATTTCTTGTTCCATGTACTAGCTAACCACTACTCTTGCTACTACTAACTCATGGGTGATTGCTTTACTTAATCTTGCAATTTGTATGTTCTTCTCTTCTCCGATGGGTTTCTTTTCATTTCTTGGCAAGAATCTTGTTGTAACTCTTCATATGATTCATGTGTGCCTCATGTAGAGCCTAGTCTTTGAACTAGTGCCTTGATGGAACATGGAGATGGAAGCACCAATATGCTAATTAGATGTACACTTCTCTATGTCGGATCTTGAATGTTGTATGTTCTACATAAGCATCCCTTGAGTGTATCTCTTGTGATTCTATTAGTGAAAGTCTATCTTGTAGGCCGATGACCATCTATGGAGGCTACAAGACAAGTCCAAGAATGAATCCCCATCATCATAGTGAGAAAGTAATTAGATCACATGCAAGACATATCCATGCCAATGAATTAACATGAGGCACGCATCACTATCACGGAGTTTAGTGAGTTTAGCAAGGTAGCAAGGTTAGCTAGTCATGGATTTCTTGCATTCCAAGTTTTCTTGATTTTGATTTCTTTTTAGTTGTTAATCACAATCCAACCTCAATCTTGATTTTCTCCCAATTTCCACCATGAACATATCCACCAATTCTTTTCTTTGTTTTTCTTTTAATTCTTTATTCTTTTAAACATAGAAGAAGTCTAGTTTGATTTTCTCACTAGTATCGTGAACGTTTCTACACTAGCTCTCCTGAGGTTCGACTCGGTATAGCCTTGTGCTATAGCGGAGACAAGAAAGGGTACATCAATCACATTCTATACACATAATAAGTACACCCTTTCCCGTCTTAATCAAATTTTTGGCGCCGTTGCCGGGGAGAGCAACGGTATTTTTAAAAGTGAGAAACTAAACGATATTTCTTCTCTGTTGCAGGTACATGTTGAAGATACAGGAAATCTTGCACAGCAGAAACACATAAGTGGACCTGGGCCTCTGCTCTCGAAAGCAGAGATCAGGATCCCTCCAAAGTGCCGCAAATTCCTGGCTTTTGCCGCAGAATTGCGGCACAGAGGAGTTCACTACTTATCATTTTTCTGCAGGGCTTTGTTCTCTGCAAAATACAGCTGCTGATATACCTGAAATCTTGTATTCTTCACCATATACCTGCTAATTAATTCAACAGTAAAAAATTGGTTGTAATTGTTAAAAAATTGTTTAGACATTTGCATTTTAGGCACGTGTCTTTCAATTCTTTACTTTTACTGTTGAAGAGTGCTGGAGGCAAGGTACGTAAGCATAAGCATATAGACTAGGACTCACTCGTTGTATGATTTAATTCCGCTTTGAGTGATTCTTGGTTGTTTACATCGTACACTTGCACGAATCAACTTTAAGGGCAAAACCCATAACAAAGATAAGGTGGGGAGTTCATTACCCTTTCCTTAGCCCGAAAATCATTTTCCCACGCACTCACAATCCTAAGCTTGTAAATAAAATTTGATAGACGTTGGCCCTAGGGACATCCGGACTCACTTAGGAGATTTTCCTAAGGGGGAAAAGTGTTGGAAATTGACTTCTGTAAAATCAGTGTCTAGGAAAGGGGTTGAGGGCCGAAAGCCCGAAGGTTGCTGGTTACTTAATTAAGGAACGTCTTCGGACGGAAAACCTCCCACCAACCTTACCCTTCCCTGGCTGATTTGCTTATAGTCAGCTTCTACACCAAACCTCCTGTGGACAGTCTATTTAGGAGTCATCTAGGACCAGAAACCCTAGACAAGCTTGGATTGATTTTTTTTTTTTCTTTTGTTGTTTGTTATTTTTCTTTTTCGCTGGTGTGATCGGTGCGCGTTGTTTGTGGCTTTATATTTGAGAGTGGTTCTGTGATCATCATTCTGCTAGACTTTCTATACTTACACAACTACTTGACACCATGACCAACAACGTCTCACTTCAAGATCGATTTTATCCGATTCGCACCTCCATTCCTTCATGCATTCTTCTCCCCGAGCCTAATGGAAACAATTTTGAGCTGAAACCACAATTCATTAGTACACTTTCCCACTTCCATGGTTTAGAGTCTGAGGATGCGTACCTCTTTATTCGTGAGTTTGAAGAGGTATGCCAAATGATGAGAATTTCCCAACTGTCTGAGGATGCTGTTAGGTTACGGTTCATACCGTTTGCACTTAAGGATTTAGCTAAGAAATGGCTTTATAATCTTCCAGTCAGTTCCATATCTTTATGGGAGGATTTTGTTAAAGTCTTTCTTAAGAAATTTTATCCTATCCACAAAACAGCCCTCATGAGAAAGAACATAATGCAATTCAAGCAGGAAACAAATGAACCTTTCTGGAAGTATCTTGAGCGTTTCAAAGACCTTCTTGCCCTGTGTCCCCATCACGGCATAGAGAAATGGCGTCTATGCCAGATTATCTATGATGGATTAGATTACCAAACGAAAACACTTTTAGAATCCATGTGCCAAGGGGAATTCTTGAAAAAAGATGAACATCAGGGGTGGGATCTCTTTGAAACCCTAGCTGAAAAAACCATTCAGTGGGAGTCTTGTCCTAACAAATCCACTTCCACCACTTCCAGAACTGGTACACACTCCAAAGAATCCTCTCTAGCTGAAGAAACCAAGATCACACAATTAATAAAGAGGATAGAACTGCTTGAGTCAAAAGGGAATTCTATGATCAACCAGGTCAACCCATTGCCTCTGATTAAACCGGGTTGCACAAACTGTCATGACCTTAGCCATGTCTTGGAAGAGTGTCCATTATCTCAGCTCCACTCATATCAGGAGAACATGAATGCAGTATTGACCAGACCCAATCATCATCCATACTCCAACACTTACAATTCAGGATGGCAGAACCATCCAAATTTTCCATGGAGTCAGTCTGGTCCTGAGCATCATATGCCACCACTTCCACATCTGTACAACGCTCAGTTTCATCCATCCAGTTTCGATCAGAATTCACTGTATGTTCATCCATCTCAAAGTCCACCACAGTCATATCAGTCATATCAGGACCCACCACCATATTACCAATCACAGTTCCAATCTCCATATCCTCAACATCCACCCCAAAATAATTCCGAAATATCTGAGTTGAAACAAATGATAGAAACCTTAACAAAGAACCAGCAGTAGGAGTTGAATGAAATGAAGGTCCAAATTGGGCAATTGGCTGAGAATCAAAGAAATTTTTTCCCAAACCAGCCATTGCCAAATCCCAAACACCACTTCTCTTTGAATAAAGTGGAAGATTCAGGACCCAGTCAATGTCATGCCATTCATACCCTGAGATCTGGTAAACAAGTAGACAATAAGGTTTCTAGTCCACAATCTCATCCAGTACCAAAGCCAACACCTCAAATCCCAATGCAACCAACTTCTGACAACCCATCCTCTAGTACAGAGCCATCCACTTCCAAAGCCAAGGGGAAAGAAAAGGTAGATGAGCAACCTTATAAGCCTAGAGTACCATATCCAAATAGGCTTCTAAATAACAAGTCAAATGCTCACATGGAGAAAATAAAAGAAACATTCAATAAGGTCCAAATCAATGTCCCTCTTCTTGATGCCATTCAACAAGTGCCATCATATGCCAAATTTTTGAAGGAAATGTGCACCAAGAAGAGGAAGACCCAAGTCCCTAAAAAAGTCTTCCTTGCATCATCCATTAATGAGTTGCTCACTGGTCCAATTCCTGTTAAGTACGAAGACCCAGGGAGCCCCACCATTTCATGCATCATAGGACAGACTACAATAAATAGGGCACTTCTTGATTTGGGGGCCAGCATTAATCTCCTACCTTTCTCTGTGTACCAACAATTGGGGTTAGGTGATCTCCTCCCGACCCAAATGACCATCCAATTGGCTGACCGCTCTGTCACTAAACCCAAGGGGATAATTCATGATGTCCTTGTCAAAGTTGGAGAATTCTTTTATCCTGTTGACTTTGTTGTCCTTGAAACAAAACCAGTGTCAAATTCCAATCAAAGGGCACAAATTCCTGTCATTCTGGGACGACCATTCCTGGCTACTGCAAATGCAATCATTAATTGCCGGAATGGATCAATGAGGTTGACTTTTGGTAACATGACACATGAACACAATGTCTTCCACACACAGCCTCACAAAACAAAAGATCAAACATTTGAGGTTAGCTTCATTAATAACAATTGTGAGGAGGAAAGTGAAGATCCAAAAGATGAGTCACAATCTTGTGATTCTCTTATCCGAGTACCCTTTCAAACGGGGAAAGTTGATTTGGATATTTTCACTTTCAATGAACCAAATCTGACTGTATCTGTACCTCCGATTGATATATCCTTTGAAGACTTGTTTGCTGATGAGATCATGTGTTTAGATGAGTCAACTCGGGGTAAGTTAGCTGATTGTCCACTTCCGGATGTTGATTTGAGTTTTGAAGAATTATATGGAGAAGAGCTAAAATTTCTTAACATTGGAAGTGATGAGATTCTGAGTGAGAGTGGTGATAAGGACTTTGTTTGTAAACGATGTGGTGGAATGAGTATGAATGAAAATAACAACCAATTGAAACTGGAAACACCTAGGGTTAGAATAATTCAGACCGTTTCCCAATGGAGCTCAAGAAAGAGAACACATTGGAACGATGGGAAACGGGCCAGAGGGAAGCGACCAAAAGCCCAGGTGAGAGTTACACTTGTATATTCCTTGTAAATAATTCCTTCCCCTTCCATTTTGTTTCATGCATACATATATCATAATGCATTGAGGACAATGCATGAAATAAGTGTGGGGGAGGGTTTACTAACTTAGAGTTTTTAGAATTTCTTTCTTTTACACTTCTTTTAGAGTTTTTAGATTTTCTTTATTTTACACCTCTTTTAATAAATAAAAATAAAAAAAATAATAAAATAAAAACTTTTTGAAATAAGAGATAATGTTTTGTTCTATTTTTAAGAAAATTAAGATGTATCTTAGAGATTAAGAAAGCCTTAATTATGACATCTTAAATCTAGTTGAAGTAATAGATCTTGTTTGAGATTATAGGCTAAGTAAGTAAAATTGGTGAGATATTTTTATCTTGAATTTTTTGCCTTAGATAATATGCACTTTACACTTACACATTTCTTGGGATGGAGACAAAGACCAAAAATGCCATATAAATAAAAAAAAAAAAAAGAAAAAGAAAAAAATATATAAATAAAAGATCACTTATTAAGCTGGATAACTATGCCTCAAGAAGCATGGTTACTCACGCCTAACGGTGATCTCACTTATTAAGCTGGATAATTGTGCCTCAAGAAGCATGATTATTCACGCCTAACGGTGATTATAAATAATCCCCTTTAGTTTTGTGGCCTTTTTCACTCGAGACCTTAAACCCGAGGGATGTTTTCTCATTTGGTGCCCTAAGACCTTCTGGTTTGGGAGTCATCGGTTAAAGGCTCGTTACAAGGGTGAACTAGAAAGCCTAAACTAAGGGAAGAAAAAAGAAAAATAAAAAAATAAATATATATGAATAAATGGCTTTATGGTTGGAGTTGAAATCC
Source organism: Agave tequilana (assembly GCA_038442645.1). Taxonomy (NCBI): domain Eukaryota; kingdom Viridiplantae; phylum Streptophyta; class Magnoliopsida; order Asparagales; family Asparagaceae; genus Agave; species Agave tequilana. The sequence goes on from JAVJIF010027150.1 coordinate 35,999, forward strand.
CAAGAAACCTTCACTTACACGGTGTGCATATTATCTAGGTTTTATGAAAGATAAAATATTCAATCCAATTTTGAATTCTTACCTTAATTAAAAACAAGATCTTGCATAGATACTAAGTTTAAGGAAGAATGATTATAGGTGGACTTATGACCTAGGATCACTTATATTTTTGCAAAAATAGTTCGTAAACTTGTCTCTTATTCAAAATGCATTTTCAAAATACTAACATTTGTTTTCTTTCTTTATGGATTTTGTGGGTGTAATCTGCTGAAAACCCTCAGGAGACAACACTCCTCCTCTAGGGTAACCTAGAGGTTTAACGGCTTGTTGCACACGCTCAGTGCAATCGCGTCACCTGCGAAAGTGGTGTAATAAAATTGGTAGTTTAGATTTTCTTTCTTTGTTTTGCTCGGGACGAGCAAAAGAATAAGTGTGGGCCTACTCAACACGATCTTCTTATTTTCGGGGTCCCATAACCTGTAGCCTTTCATATTTCGCTTGACACCCAAAAATACAAACTTCTTTACTAGCGGATTCACCGTGCCATCTTTGGCATTGAAGTAGGTCAAACTTTCAAATTCTCACAGAAAACCATGATCTTAAGAGGCTTTTCCAGACCAAATTTCTAGTGGAGCTTTACCTCCTATCGCAGTCGATCCATTTATGAGATGGCTAGCATACACAATCGCCTCAGTCCAAAACGATTTGTACAATCCTGCATTAGACAACAACCACCGAACCTTCTCCAGCAAGGAACGGTTTACTTTCTTAGCCAACTCATGTATACCTTCTGTGAAGTGAGTACCAATACCAGTGTTTTGGCCAAATCATAGGAATTGGTTCTTGTCTCTTCCAACATTACCAATCTGTAGCTCCTTGATCTTCATACCTATCTGCTTCTCCATTCTTCCTCTCCACTTCACCAACATATCTAGGGCTTCACACCTTTGTATCAAGAGATGTATCCAACAATGCCTAGATAAACTATCAATAAAAGAGACAAAGTACCTGTGACCTCCAAGCGATACAGTTTTAGCAAGTCCCCAAATGCTTACGTGAACACAATCAAGAAGACCTTCTGAGCGGTGAGTACTGGTGCTGAATTTCACCTTCTTCTTATCCAGAATGCTGTATTTACCTTCCAAGTTGCAGGTAGCAACACCTTCCAATGATCCCTTCTTTTGCAGGAGCTTGCAAAGAATTTTCACCTCCATGTCCGACCTTCACCTGCCAGACCTTTGTGCAACCATCATCTGAAGAACTAGAAGTCTCCACCTGACCTGTAACCGTACTACCCTTCAAGTAGTAGAGATTGTTCCGGCGGACGCCCTTCATCACCACCATTGAGCCTTTGATCATCTTGAGAACACCATCTTGTACAAATATCACAAAACCTAATGCTTCCAAAGCGCCAACAGAGATAAGATTCCTTTTGAGTTGAGGTACATATCTCACGTCCTTCAATTCTCGTACTATCCCATCAACCATCTTGACACGGACTGTACCTATCCCTTCTATATTACACGGATGATCATCACCCATGACCGTGTAATATCCATCTAGCTTCTCAAAACTAGAAAACTAGGCCCTGTTCGGGCACACATGATAGGTGGCTCCGGTATCCAAGATCCACTCAGCATTATCTGAGTAATCAACAGTAGGAGTAGTAACAGAGAAAGAGAATACCGATGAGTCTGAACCCAATCCATCCGCCTGTGTGAGATTCGCCTCGGTCTTTGACTCCACCTTCTTACCTTTGGCCTTCGGGCAATCAACTTTCCAGTGCCCTAGTTCCTTGCACAAGGCGCATTGATTCCTCTTCAGATCTCTGAAGTCTGATCTAGACTTCGATCTTCCCTGATCATCTCTTCCCTTCCTATTGGAACTCCTGCCTCTTACCGCCAATGCCTCTACATTTGTGTTCCCCGAAGAAGATATTCAGTCCTGTCTCCTTACTTCATAACTCACAAGAGCAGCAGACACCTCACTGTAGTTAAGAGATTTTCTTCCATTGATTAATGTAAGAGTAAAGGTCTTATACTCTTCCCTAGGAAGAGCGTTCAAAAGAATTACCGCCTTATCCTCTTCATTGGTCTCCACATCCACATTAATTAGATCTGTAAGAAGCCTCGTGTAGCGATTCAAGTGTTCATTGATGGAACATCCGCTTTGCATCTGAAAACTATAAAGCTTACTCTTCAACTGCAACCTAATTCGATGCTTTTAGTCAGATACTTCTTCTCCAGGATCTCCCACAGCTACCTCACAGACGTCTCATGCAACACATGATACTTGATGTCTTGTGTCAGACAAGACCTAATCAAACCACA